>JAJIBD010026677.1:0-19491 GCA_021461705.1 Cryptotis parvus
AGAAACCTATAGTAGAAGTGGCAGGGGTACAAAAACCAATTCCCAAAAATCAGTGGTTTTTCCATATACAAATAAAGAAAGAGAAGAAAGAGATATTAAGAAAACGATCCCATTCACAATTGTGCCACAGAAAATCAAATACCTAGGAATCAGCTTAACGAAGAGTGTAAAGGACCTGTACAAAGAAAAACTACAAAACACTGCTTCAAGAAATAAAAGAGGACACGAGGAAATGGAAACACATTCCCTGCTCATGGATTGGGAGAATTAACATTGTCAAAATGGTACTACTCCCTAGAGCTTTATACAGATTCAATGTCATCCCTATAAGGATACCCATGACATTCTTCAAAGAAATTGACCAAACACTCCCTGAAATTTGTATGGAACAATAAACCCCCCAAGAATAGCTAAAGCAATCCTTGGGAAAAAGAAGATGGGAGGCATCACCCTTCCCAACTTCAAACTGTACTACAAAGCGGTAGTAGTTAAAACAGCATGGTATTGGAATAAAAAACAGAACCTGTGGACCTATGGAATAGAGTTGAGTATCCTGACAGCCATCCTAAAATACATGACCATTTAATCTTTGATAAAGGAGCAAAAAGTACCAAATGGAGCAAGGAAAGCCTCTTCAACAAGTGGTGCTGGGAAAACTGGACAGCTACATGCAAAAAAAATGAATTTGGACCTCTGTCTAACACCATGCACAAAAAATCAGATCAAAATGGATTAAAGATCTCAATATCAGACCTGAATCCATAAAGTACATCGAAGAAAATATAGGAAAAACCCTCCACGACATTGAAGCTAAAGGCATCTTCAAAGATGAAACACCACTAACAAAGCAACTGGAAGCAAAGATAAACATATGGGACTACATGAAACTAAAAAGCTTCTGCACCTCAAAAGAAACAGTGACCAAGATACAAAAGACAGTCCACAGAATGGGAAAGAATATTCACCCAATACCCATCTGATAAGGGGTTAATATCCAGGATATATCAGGCACTGGTAGAACTTTACAAGAAGAAAACAGCCAACCCCATCAAAAAATGGGGAGAAGAAATGAACAGAAACTTTGACAAGGAAGAAATTCAAATGGCCAAAAGGCATATGAAAAAATGCTCATCATCACTAATCATCAGAGAGATGCAAATCAAAACAACAATGAGATATCATCTCACACCACAGAGACTGGCACATATCCAAAAAGAGCAAGGACAACAAATGCTGGCATGTGGATGCGGGGAAAAAGGGGACTCTCATCCATTGTTGGTGGGAATGTCGACTGGTACAGCCTTTTGGAAAACAATATGGACATTCCTCCAAAGACTAGAAATTGAGCTCCCATTTGACCCAGCCATACCACTCCTGGGAATATACCCTGGGAAGCCAAAACACACAGCAGAAACACCATCTGCACTTTTATTTTCATAGCAGCACTATTCACAGTAGCCAGAATCTGAAAAAAAACCAGAGTGCCCGAGAACTGATGACTGGATAAAAAAAACTGTGGTACATCTACACAATGGAATACTATGCAGCTGTTAGGAAAAATGAAGTTATGAAATTTGCCTATAAATGGATGGACATGGAGAGGATCATGTTGGAGTGAAATTAGCCAGAAGGAAAAAAAGACAGATATAGAATGACTGCATTTATTTGCATGATATAAATATATATAGTATGATACCAATATCCAAGGTCAGGCAAACATGGATCAGGAGGTCTTGTCAAAGGTGGAATCTACCACAAACGTGTGGGAGTCAGAGGGTTAGGTAAGACAGAGAAGGGAACAGTGTGCTAATATTATCGAAAATGATACCAGCCTAGAACTGAGCATTGAATATAGGCAAAAAGATACACAGAATAACCTCTAAAATGTATGTATTGCAATCCACAATGTGTAAGAAAAGGAAGGAGAAAGAGAGAGAGAGAGAAGAGATAAAGAACCTGCCATAGAGGCAGGCTAGGGAGAGGGGAGGAATTGGGAACATTGGTGGTGGGAAATGGGCACTGGTGGAGGGATGGGTGCTGGAACACTGTATGACCAAAACCCAAACATGAACATCTTTGTAATTGTATATCTCACAATGGTATAATAAAAATATTTTTTAAAAAATGAAAGAAAAGGAGAAGAAAGAGAAGGGGGTGCCCTGTAGTAGGTGCTTGTAATGGCATGGTTGCCCCCAGAGGACCTGATGGTGGGCAAAACAAACTCATCACACAAAAGACAAAATACGAGAAGACCTTTTGACTTTCATTGCTTGGAGTGGAAGATTCTGTGGACTGTCTTTCTCCCCCTGCGCTACAGGGCTCCATCGAAGCTTCACCCTGTATTACGGTAGCAGCTTCCGCCCATCTACCTCCTGACCTCTAGGGCTGCCCTCAAGGCCTAAGGGAGTCCCGAGAGCACAGGGCTAAGGGAAGTTCCTCCAGATTCCAGGAGAGAGCAAGAATTCCACAAGGTCTCGCCTCGTGCCCAGAGAAGTGTGTGAACTACTGGTGAGCAGCCTAGATGGCGGCTGAGCCGCTGAGCTGCTGTTGGGAGGCTACTGATCTGTTGTTCTCAGGCTACAGCACCCAGACGGGATCACCTAGGCCCGAAAGCACTTGTGTAGCTCAGAGAGCTCCAGCCGGGCTGAGTCTCAACAGGAGGGCACTGGGTGGGTACTGGGTACAGTCGAGTTCCTGGTTGGGGACCACTGAGCAGAGATGAGGTCCATAACTACTGACTGAGGCCTCGCCCCATGCCAGGCAGCCTTGAAGACGCTCATGGAGCCTTGCAGCCGCTATACGCAAGATTCTCTCCCTGGGATTGCCCAGTTAGCTGGGGAGGAGAGTCTCCTGGGGAGCGAAGGAGATGGAGGGTCACAGTGGGGCCACTTGCACAGTCTGTCTCACCCTTGGCACCAGGGCAGGCAGCCTTAGGTGCCACAGGGGTCAGACGGTCCATGCAGCGGACAAAAAGCTGGGCCTGGCCTGCTTTGAGAGCCCCCCTGCTTGCTACTTCCCCAGCTCTGGCCCTGACGATCGATTTGAACAGACTTGTCAGAGCTTCTAGTCTCCAAAGAAACCGAAATCTGGATTTTGTGCGAAAAGTTCTCTATTTTTAAATGTTGGCAACAAATTCAGATTTAAGAAAGAAAAAAAAACTCAGTGCATGCCAACTGAAAGCATGTCACCAACCAGAGGGCCGTGGCGTTCCGCTTACTTCCATCACTCGTGCCTGACAGACCACAGCGGGCGGTAGGCTTCCCACAGGAGAAGCCACGGCCAGGATCACAGGCGGGTGTGACAAACCCCCACCCTGTGTGGCCCCTGTACTGCTTCCCTTCTTGAGCGGCTCTGCCAGGTGAACCCCACATCAGGGGTAAGATGGGCTGGTACAGTATCACTGGTTGGGTTTCTAGATGAGGGAAGGAGGCGGCCGTCCACTCTGTCCGACTCTGGGCACTGCCACTGGCAAGAAGCCTGTGGACAGGCCTACCCGCAGCTACAGTTCCGCCCCTCACTCCTGCTTCTCCCCTGAACTGTGAACGACGCTGGCCACATTGTGGGAACAGAGCAGAAGGCAGCTACAGGTGGCAGCCCCAGACCAGGAGAGTCTTCACGGCAGTCAGGGCTACCCACACAGCAGGCACCGGGAGGCGGCGATTCTCGGAGTCGGAGTCACCCACGTCCGGTCAGGAGAGTCGGCACAAGCAACACCGGCTCGTGTCCCTCAGACTCCCCTGCCGAGCACCCTTCCAGCTCCTGGACTGCAAAGCTCTTGGTGTCTGCCCATGCCAGTGGCCCCAAGCAGACACTCGGCACGTGTGCTCAGGAGAGAGGAGAGTGGGGCCAGAGGCTGAAGGCGGGTTGTTCCAGGACACAGGAGGGCTCTGGGTCCCAGCCGCCCTTTCAAGGTGTTTCACCCTCCTCCACAGATCAACCAAGGCCAAGGTTGGGTCAAGATCCTCATCTGGCCCTTTGAGGTGCCCCTCAGGGAACTGGTGGCTCCCAGTTCCACTCCCAAATGCAGGAGAGGGGTGGAGCGAGCACAGGGTCGAAGGCTGTGGGAACTCCTGAGGCCTGACCCTTCCAGAGCTCCCCCACACCTCTCCTCCCTCCCCAGCAGGCCAAGGGGAGCCCCCACTCATGGGCTCCAGGAGAGGTGTGCGGCAGACACTCTCGAGCCACACGTGGATCAGCCGTGCGTACACAGAGACACCCACGCAGAGCCCTGGAGACACTGAGCAGCCATCCAGCACCTGCGGTGCCACGGGCACCAGCACCTGCCGAGGAAATAGCAGCTGGCCGCCCTGACGAGCAGGGACATGTGGCCGTGGGTCCCAGGCCTTTGTTTCAGAAAGTGATTATAGGGGCAGCCACTCCTTGCCTCTCCCCGGCCCCTTTGGGCTAGTCACTGCACCCTGCTGAGCCTCACTTCTCACCCAGAAAGCAGGCATCAGTCTCATCCCTTTCCTGCCAGCCCTCTCTGAGCCCCAGGTCAGTGCGTGGTGGCTGTGGGCTGGACGGGCTCAGATGTCACTGCATCCTGACTGACGCAGGAGCACCCAGGTGAGCTGTCCTTTCTGTGGGCTGGGGGGCCCCAGGCAGTGCCAGGGTGTCCAGCCACTCACAGCCATACTCAGCCACGGAGCTGGACAGGGCCTGCCACAGCCGGCAGCGCCACTTGACTCAGTGGATACTGGGGAACCGAGGCCATCTCTGGCAGTGTTCCAGGCATCATGCAGTGCCAAGGCAGAACTCGGGGCCTGGTGCATGTGAGGCTCATGCTCCTGAGCTACCTCGCCAGCCCCCGAGCTGTCCTGTCTGCTTCAGGGGGCTCCTAGGGTCTGAATCCACGTGTTTCATTGGCGGGCCCCAAGAATTGCCATCTGTGGCCAGGCACCATAGGCCAGACCTGGGCCTGGGAGGGGCAAGGCCAGAGACAGTCTCAGTGAACAGTGACAGCCACTCGGTCAGAAACGCAACTAGGGGCCGGAGCGATAGCCCAGCGGGTAGGGCGCTTGTTTTGCACGCGGCCGGCCCATGCCGCCCGGGTTCGATCCCTGGTATCCCATATGGTCCCCCCGAGCACCGCCAGGAGTAATTCCTGAGTGTAGAGCCAGGAGAAACCCCTGAGCATTGCCGGGTGTGACCCCAAAAAAAAAAAAAAAGAAACGCAACTAGAAGCTTAGCAACCTAGCACTGCCGTGTTCAGTCGCAGACTGAGCCCCAGAGGTACCTGGTCCGTGCTTCCTGGACTCTCAAGGATGTCGGAGCACAGGGCTCAGCGCCTCAGATCTGCAAGGCGGCCCTGGGAACAGCAGCTCATTGCCTCGCTCCCGAGATAGACTCCCCAAAGCACAGAGCTTAGGAGTGTGTGTGTGTGGGGGCACGCCAGTCCAGTTGGACAGAAGAGGAAACTGAGGCCCAGAGCAGCTGCACCACTGGTGTTAGGGTTGCGCAGCATGTGAGTGGGTGTCCGAGACCAGACCCCCTGCCAGGCCACTGGCACTTAGCCCCAGCCGCCCTGTGGACTCCTGGGAGAGGTGGGGAGGGAGGCGGCATCTGGACCAGAAGGCTGTTTCTGAAAACCCAAACCCCCAAAGAAACACGGCCCGGGCTCCCGCTCCCTCGATTCTCTGCCTCCTTCCTG
This sequence comes from Cryptotis parvus, assembly GCA_021461705.1. Taxonomy (NCBI): domain Eukaryota; kingdom Metazoa; phylum Chordata; class Mammalia; order Eulipotyphla; family Soricidae; genus Cryptotis; species Cryptotis parvus. Next base: position 5,651 of record JAJIBD010026677.1, read on the forward strand.
GGCTCTCCGCTGCAGCACACAGCCGTCCTCCCGCTCTGCTCACAAGCTGATTCCAGCCGCCCCGGCTTCCTAAAATGGTCTCGGGAAGCTAACTCCAGAGGGTGAATGGCAGAGAGCAGGCCTGCAGGTGGGGGTGTCCCTCACCAGCACAGGCGTAGGGGGCTGCCCTGAGCTCAGCTTTGCCCCAGGCTAGGGGAACCTGGGCCCACCTCCCCGCCTGACCTCCCCGCAAAGGTTTACTTGTCCTGACAAAATGAATTTATAAAATTATGCGCTAATACATATTTCTTTATAATGCCATTCAGTAAGGTATAAAGAAGAAAATGAAGATCTGCTATAATCAACCCCGGCCGAGGAACAAAGCGCTCATCTCCACATGCGTGACCTCCCCACCGAGCCAAGCTGTATTGTAAGAGGGACAGTCGGAACATCACGCTCTAAAACGCTTCTCTCCTGCCCATCCTGTGTTCACAAACACGTGTCTGAGAACAATTCGCGCTTCTCCAGCAGTGTGGTCCCGGCTGCACGGCCTCCTGCCTGGGGCTGGCCGCGGCCCCACACAGCCATTCCCTGTGGCTCAGGATTCCAGCTTGGTTTCCCCCGTGATAAACTATGACGTTGTTTATGCCTGTAGTCAGATCTTCGAGTTCATCCCTAATTATTTTATTAGGACAACTTCCTGGAATTAGAATGACTGGTCAGAGCATCTATACTCCTCTTCTTCCTCTTCCTCTTCCTCTTCCCCCCCCCTCTTCCTCTTCTTCCACTTATGATTCCTCTTCCTTTTCTTCTGATAAAGGCAACATTAAGACTCCTCTCCACAGTAAGTACAAAATAAAGAAAAATTAGAAAATACAGATATGAAAAAGCCCCACACAACTCTATCAGATTCTGGGGTAAGGGGTGGGGTGTCTACATATGGTGGCATGGAGCAAGTCATGGCCCCAAGGTTGCATAATTCTCACCACCAGGCTATGGTTTGGTGCTCTGGCTCAGTGTAGAAACATACTTTACGTACATGGTGCTAGGCTTGTTTTTGTTTCTGGGCCACACCCAGTGATGCTCAGGGGTACTCCTAGCACTGCACTCAGAATCACTCCTGGTGGTGCTCAGGGAACCAGATGGGTAGTCAGGATTGAACCCGGTCGGCCACGTGCAAGGCAAATGCTTTATGTGCTGTGCTATGACTCAGGCCCCAGTGCTAGGTTTGTAGCCAACTGAAAAAAGAGGAGGAGGGGCGGGGCGGGGTTGCAGTCACATTCACACGTCTGCATGTACTCACGCACGTGGTGGAGTCCCTCCTCTGTGGAAATCAATTGCTAGGATCGATTGTCCATTTTGTCCATGAGTCTCCATGAGCAATAGCTCCCCTTATGAGTGTACCAGCACCAATCGTGTCCACTGGGAAGGATCACGGTCCATGTCCAGAATGGTCGCTGCACCTTTGCTCTCTGGGCTGGTACTTAGAAAATGGCCTGGACCGTGAATAGGGCCCTTGCCCAGGAGGGCTCCTCAGTGCTGCCAGGCTCAGGCTAAGCTCAGAGGGGCCGGGAGATGGCTCAGAGGGCTGGAGCTCTGTGTCCCCAGGTGAGGGAGGGGGCACTGTCCGGGAGGCCTCTCGGCCCCAGAAATCAGGTCCCGGGTTCAGTGCGATTATACTCAGAGGCCCCCTCCTCTCTGTGCGGGCAGTTAGGAGAGGGTACTGGGGGTGTTTCCCCAATACACCCTCCCTGCCAAGCTTGGTGGGGCACAGGCTGGGTCGTGACGTCAGGGCTGCCAGCTACCCTCTCCACCCTGGCCTGAAGGGAGGGAAGCAAAGCCTTGGGTCAGCGACGGGTAAGTGGGCTCTGGGTGGCCGGGGCAGGATGTAAACTAGGGCTCCAACCCCAACAGTGGGCAAGGCGCCAGTTCAGTACCTCAGCCCTGTGGCCACTTCAATGGGTTCCGTAGCAGGGTGCTGTGGCCATCCCCATTATATGGGTGGGGAAAGCGAGGCCCCAAGAGGTTAAGTCACTGGCTCACCAGCAGGTGGCAGAGCTGGGTTTCCAGCCCAGGCTTGTCCCAGACTCAGGCTTAACTGGGCTTCCCCAGCTCTGGGACGCCCCTTCAGTGGCCCGGGCTCCCAAACCTGTCATTCTCTGCCCCAACGGGGAGCACACCCCACCCCGCCGTAGAGAGAGGAAGTCTGCGGACTACTGCCTTGTCTCCGCCGCAGCCCCAGGGCCCCTCCCCAGCCCCTGCCCAGCACATCTGTGCTCAATGAATGAAGGAACCTCACTTCCGCCATGGGGCCAGGGTGATGGCTCAAAGGGCTGGGGTGTGGGTTTGGCAAGCAAGAAGCGCCCACTTTGAACTGCAGGAACTCCAGCACCCGGCCAGCGACCTCAAGAGTTGGCACAGCGGCAGAGGTACAGTGTAGGCAAGAGAGAGACCTGACTCGCCTGGGGGTCCAGCACCCCCACGCCCCCTGCACTGACAAGCCACTTCACGTGAGTGTCTGGAGGGCCCTGGGAAAGGGGAGATCATGGTACCCTCATCCCCGGGGGAGCCAGAGCGAGACACCCTCCATAAGGACTGTCGTCATTTGACGGGCTCTGTCCCCACCCCCATCTCTGGATGCTGCCTGGGGCTTTGGGGCCAAGCAAGCCCTCCCGCCCCCAGGGTCAGGGAGGAGACCCCGTCAGCACCTGTCCCAGCCCCACTTGCTATTCTTAGTCCTTCCCGGTATTGCTGCTCACCGCGGTTTTTTTCCCTCCTAAACCCTCTCTGCGTTTCCATAGGAACGGGGGAGGGGGAGTCCTCCCCCACGGAAGGGAACTTCACTGGGGCTGTTTGGGAGCCCAGCGCGGCTCCTCTGCGGCTCTCCCCTCCTCCCCAGGCCCCTCCTTGAACAGCATGTTCCTCCGACCGCGGTTTTTAATGCATTTATCCCGCCGCTTAATTTATCCCGCACTGTGATCAGATTTAGCTGAGAGCACCGAGCTCACGGGCCCGCCTGCATATTCATGAGCCAGTTCATTCATGCCACCAGAGAAGATGCCAAGGGCTGTGGGCAGCGGTCTGGGTCCAAGATGCCACCTCTGCCTGGGCACCCTGGGGTAGGGTCCAGGGCAGCTGAAGAAGGAGAGGCACGTGTGGGACCATCCCTGGGTGGTGGACGGCACATGGCGTTTAACTCTTCGCTCTCACACTCGAAATCATGTTCCGCCACGTTTGCTCGTCCGGAAGGGACCCGGGCTCTTCAGTCAGAGTGGCCGTCAGGGTGAATGAGTTAATGCGCATGACTAGGTGAGCCCTGGCTGGCATTAGTGAGCCCTGCTGAGCGGGGTCCCCTGCTCTGGGGCAGCAGGAAGCCGCCAGTGTGGAAGACTAGAAGAACGGGGTGTGGGTGTTTCTGTGTCTCTGTGTCCTGTAGATCCGATCTCTCCTGGAGCCAGCCTCGGGAGACCAGTTCCTGGGAGGACAGAGGACCCAGGAGGTCACCCAGGAGGTCCAGCTCTGTAGGAATGTCTGTGGGCATTCTCTGTTCACACTGTCCTTTCCTGTGTACTCTGGCCATGTCCTGCACTGTATACCGCGTAGAGTACTGTGTACTGCCTTGCCCTCAAGATCTCAGCCCAGAAGGGAAGGAGGTTGGTGTGTTCAGGGCCTTCCAGTGAGGTCCTTGAGATTCAAAAGAGAGGGGTGTTGTCTCAGCACAGGAAGGGCTTCCGCTAGAGGCAGCATTTAAGTGGAACTTTGAACAGTGTGGTTTTCCCAAAGACAGAATGAAGGCAGCAAGACATTTGGGACCGAATGGGCAGCAAAGCAAAGACCGGGTGACGGGAACTCCTCCTGGAGTGAGGTCGGAGGGGGCTGGGGCCCAGGAGCCCCAGGCACAAGGGTCCTGACCCAATCACGGTATCCCCAAGGCAGGAGCTGGGAGGTACCACTACTGTCTCTCACCTGTTCGTGTGTGTGTCGGAATTCAGGCTTGCTGGAGAAAAGAGAGGTGCTCCCGCCATGGGCCTCTCGGTCAGTCTGTAATGAGGCCTTGCAGGAAATTACTCCTTGGAGAACTGGTCAGGATGAAGAATGATTTCTCTGAGAACCGGAGCCTGGTCAGGTGACTGCAGCCGGGGAGCCCTGGGCTGAGACGCAGGAGCTGGAGGACAGAGCTTCAGCCCAGAAAGCAGCAGCTCTGGGCAGCCAGTGTCCTCAGCACCCTCTCGGTCAGTCCTCGGTCAGTGCTGTGCATGGGGGCTGTTTCTTGCTCCCATTTTACAGATGGGGACTCTGAGGTGCAGAGATCGATGTATGCTAGCCTGGTTCAACACCTGGGGTTTGGAACCCAAAATTCTGGCTTCAAATCCCAGATGTGCCTCTGGCCAGCTGTGTGACCCCAGGCAGAGTGCTTGCCTTCTCTGTCCCCTTGATTTTCATTATCTGCATACTGGGTGGGGGGGCACTATTACTTCAAAAGATTGTCGTTATAATCAAATCAGGTGACCCACAATAAATGAGGAAAGTGCTTGATGCTCAGTAAGAGTATATAGCAAATGCTACTTTCTGTCAGCTGTCGTTTCTGTCCGTGTATTGCTGTGCACATGAACCCTGGGGATGGAGACTGTGCCTTCTGAGCATCGCTGGCCTCTGGCCGTGGCCTCTGGGAGTGTTCCCGTTGGCAGGGGGAGGGAGCACTCTTGTAAGTGGCAAAAGCGTGAAATCAAGAGCGGCTCCTCTTTCCTCTGTTCCTCTTTGCTCCAGGAGAAGGGGCGTTGTCAGCTTGGCCGCCGCGCTGTCATGTCCCGAGTCTGCCCTTTATAACGGGTTTAGAAACCTCCAAACACGCAGGTCACATTGAAGTGGCTGCTCGGAGGTCAAGGAGTGAGTGCAGGGGACCAGCTCTGGGGTGTTGTCTGCAGATGGCCCTAGAAACTTCCAGGCTACCCAGGGAGCCAGCCACAGCCAGGCGTTCCTGGAAGAACTTCCCCCCTCTTGTCATCAGGGAACTCAGGGTTTTCAGAGGCCCACGGGACTGCAGCCCTCTCAGTGCAGTGCGATCTAAGGCCCAGGGAGGGTCATCCCTGTCTCCGCCCTGGGAGAACTGAGAGTAGCCCTAAAGCCCCAGATTCCCCCAATACTCTCATTTATTTATATAGTTCATTATATACATATACATTATATGTGTACACACACACACACACATACACACGTCATATATATGCCCAAAAATGAGGAAAGTGCTTGGTGCTTATATATATAATAACATATATATAATAACATATATATATGTAAATAATTGGGGGCCACACCTGGCAGTGCTCAGGGCTTACTCTGAGCTCAGGGATCACTCCCGCCTATGCTCAGGCACAATATGGGATGCTGCAGATGGAGCCCAGGTCAGCTCTGTGCACCCGGCCTGGCTGCAATCCCTGGTACTGCCTGGTCCCCCTAGCACTACTGGGGTGGCCTGGGGGATTCCCTGGCACTGCAGGTTTATAGCACCGCACCCTTGGGTGCTCGTATTGAATGGCCTAGTGTCCATGTTGGGGCTTTTATTTATTTATTTATTTTTTTTGCTTTTTGGGTCACACCCGCGATGCTCAGGGTTACTCCTGGCTCTGCACTCAGGAATTACTCCTGGCAGTGCTCAGGGGGACCATATCCCAAATGCCGGGATTGAACCTGGTTGGCTGTGTGCAAGGCAAACGCCCTACCCACTGGACTATCACTCCGGTGCCCATGTTGGGGCTTTTGGAACTCCTGAGCAGCACCGGAACACAGACAAATCAGAAGATGGAAAGAACAGGGGCCAGGGAGGTGTGTGCGCGTGGACAAAGGTTTGACATGAGTTGAGGAGACATGGAAAGACTTTGAGAAATTTTTCACTATGGACACATTTAGATGATACTTGGGCTGTCCGAGGTCCCGTGGGGAGTGGGTGACAGTCACCCTCTGTCCAGACAGCAGGAGAGATCCCTGTGTGCCCGGCCCTAAGGACAGGGCTTTCGATGGCTCTCCTCATCTCTCTTCCATGCCCCCGTCCTCAGACCCATGACGTCGTTGGTGTCTGTTCTTGACCCCACAGCCAGAGAGAGGCCCCGGAAGGGGATGTGACTTACAGGCCTGCCCGGCTGCCGCGTGGCACAGCTGCCTGCAGCCTAGATCCGCCGGATTCCCAGCCCCCAATACTATTTTTTTCCCTAGAATCAGACCAAGTTCCTATGGGTTTTGTCTTAAATACCCACTGAGTGAACCAGTTTTTTAAAAGAACAAAACCTGGCAGCAAACCAGGCCAGCGTCAGATGGAAGGGGACCAGCTCTGGCCGGGCGGGCCGCGGCCCTGGGCCCTGCTCAGCTGCGGGGTGCCCAGCCTGCGCTTGCCCTCCGGCTGCCGGAAAGCAGGGCGCGGGAAGATGACCTCATTTCACCCCTAAAAGAAAGGGTGAGGGAAACCTGGGTGCAACCTGCTTCCTGCTTCCTGTGGTTCTCAGGGACCCCAGGCTCAGTGTGCCCTGAAGTCTGGGCCTCCCCACGCTGTCTCCGGGCAAGGAGAGCCCAGGAGGGCCCCCCAGCAAGGGGAGAGTCACACCGTTATTATCACTGCCAACCCTCCCCCAAAACTTGGTGGGCTGGTCTGCAGGTCTAGCTTTGGTTGGGGGCTCTGTGGTGGTGTGCGTGTCCTGTCCTGCAGGCCCCATAGGTGGGGGTGACCCAGTTGCTGGTACCATCTGGAGAATTTGCACCCTCACACCTGGAAGTTAGTGATGTCAGACCTCGGGGGCTTGGGTTCGCTTGAACCCCTACCAGTACTTTGCTCTGCGGTTACTCCCTGGCTGATCACGCTTCCTCACAACACAGCAGCTGTGAGCTCCCAGAGGCCCTAATGCAAGTTGTCTCTCCTTGTGTGACCTAACTGGGTTTGTTGTTGTTGTTTTGGGCCACACCAAGCAGTGCTTAGGGGGCTACTCCCAGTGTTATCCTTGGAGGGTCATTCCTCGTGGTGTATGGAGGACACGCAGTGCTGGACTCACACCTGGACTCCCATGTGCCAGGCTGCACTCCCACCCTCAAGCCGCCTCCCTGGCCTCTCGCTTCTCACTTAGGTGATCACGTGGCTTTCCTGCATTTCTGCAGGGGTCCTGGCCCACCCCGATTTGTCAGGAAAATGAAGACCTCATCATTTCTCGGTGGGGCTGCGTGTGGAATTGAGAGTGCCTGTGTCCAACTTCATCACAGAATTTGCTACAAACATAATTTGCCACAATAAGCAGTTGGGAGGTGTTGGCTATCAAAGTGTCAGCGGTTGGGTGGACAGTCACTCCTCTGTATCGAAACCCTCAGTATTAAAGCTGGATTAGGGACTGGGGAGGTGGAACCCTCAGTGAAAACTGGGTCGGGGCTGGGGAGCACGCTACTTGGAGGAAGTTTGACTTCTGAGGTCCAGGGAACAAGGTCAGAAGTAACAAGGCAGAGTTTGAACTGAAACAGAGAAATGGAAGTTATTTATCAATCATCCCTCTCTCAGTCCATTTATACTCTAATTCACTTGTTCACCCATTCATCCATCCATCTACCTACATGTTCATCCATTCGTCCACCCATCCTTCTGTTCATACATCCACCCACCATCCATTCATCTACCCACCCACTCATTCATCTACCTACCCATCCTTCCATCCGCTCACCTACTCAACCATCCATCCATCCACCCACCCACCCACCCACCCATCCACCCATCCATTCATCCATCCATTCATCCACACATTCACCCATCCATCCACTCACCCACCCATCCACCCATCCATTCATCTACCTACCCATCCTTCCATCCGCTCACCTACTCAACCATCCATCCATCCATCTACCCACCCACCCACCCCACCCATCCATCCATCCACTCACCCACCCACCCATCTATCCACCCACCCACCCACCCACCCATCCACCATCCATTCATCCATCCATTCATCCACCCATTCACCCATCCACCCACCCACCCATCCATTCATCCATCCATCCATCCACCCATTCACCCATCCATCCACTCACCCACCCACCCATCCATTTCACCACCTACCTATATATTTTATTCATTTCACTGTGACTTATGCTTCTCATCATTTAGATGAAGTGGATAAAATAAACTTCAGAGGGTTGTTTGAATATTCCACAAATTAATAGCTTTTAAAGTGTCTCAAGTATAATGGCTAGTACATATGTACTCAAAAAATATTACCAGTTATTATTAGCACTAATGATGTAATTTAATCAAACTCATAAAATCTACCTATCCACTCTTTCATCCATCTGCCCTTTTATTTTATTAAACACTACCACTTCCGTGAATTCAACCATATACTCAGCAAACCAGAGAAAGGACAGAACAGTTGGCTCGGTGTGCCATTGGGTGTATATCCTCAAGGAATTAAGAGCCAAGCTTTGTGATTTTCCAGATTATTCCATAGAAACACATTACTGGGACCAGAGAGATAGAACACGAGTGACACCCTGCACTTGACAGACCATGGTTCAATTCCTAGTATAGCACATTGTCCCCCAAGCACTCTCAGGAGTGATTCCCTGAGTACAGAATTAGGAGTAAGCCCTGAGCACTAGCAATAGCCAAACCCTCCCTCCAACCTCACCCAGCCCCCAAAAAAGAGATAGAAAACAAAGAAACCCTGGGGTTAGAGCTATAGTACAGCTGTCAGAGCATTTGTCTTACACCTGGGCTGACCCAGATTTGATCCCCAGCATTCCTGATCCCTGGAGCCCTGCCAGGGAATGAGCCCTGAGCACTAAGCCAGGAGTGAACCCTGAACACAGCTCATGTGACTAAAAAAAGGAAAAGAAAGAAAAAGGAAGAAAGAAAGAAACATGACAGGCCCAAGCTGGGCACTGGGGTCACAAACACAGAAGACCTGTCCCTGACCTCACGTGCCCACCGTCTTCAGGCTGCACTGACAGTAACGGAACCTGATGGTGCAGTACAACATGGTGATGGGACTTCATTAAAACCCAAGCCTATGCAACTGGGCGTACATCAAGGGAGGGAAACAGGAGAGAAAGGACATCAGGGGCCTCGGGAGCATATGGCATTTAACAGACATTTTATTTATAACAAGGGTGTACCTGGTGGTATTTAAGGACTGTTTCTTGCTCTCTGTCCAGGGATCACTCCTGGCAATGCTGGGAACCATACGCAGTGCTCAGGGGACCACACATGGGACTCACGGGACTATATGCAAGGCCGAGGATCAAACCAGGCCGCCCCTTGCAGAAGGGCACCCTACCCACTGAACCATCTCTTGAGGCCCCGGCCCCTTGCAGAAAGGGCACCCTACCCACTGAACTATCTCTTAGGCCCCGGCCCCCTTGCAGAAGGGCACCCTACCCACTGAACCATCTCTTAGGCCCCGGCCCTTGCAGAAGGGCACCCTACCCACTGAACCATCTCTTAGGCCCTGAACATAATCTTAAGGATGCAGTTATTATTATAAGACCCTCAGAAGATGGGCGGCTCTGCTGGGCACAGGGAATACCACGCTCGAAACATGAAGGATCGCAGGGTACTGAGGAAAAGAGAAGGGCAGGTGGGGAGGAGCTGAGCCTGAGACATCATCTACGGGCGAGGTGGCCAGCGAGGAACCTGGACTCTGCTCTGTGCCGAGGGGGATTAGGCAGAGGGGCAGGGGAGTAGACGAGGGTCTGAGCTGTGCCTGGACAGGTCACTCCATCCTGAATGAAGACAGACTAGACTGGAAGGGTCTAGAAGCAAGGAGAACAGTGGGGAGGCTGATGGCCGCCCTGTCCCCAGGAAGTTCCAGGAGGAAAGGCTGCCACAGAGAGCTTTGTCCTAAGAGTGGACATGGCGAGCCCCTGTCCCTGTCCATGATGGCCTGGGGTTGGGCCCTTTTCCCCATTCTGAGTTTGAGAGCCCCAACAGGTTGTGTCTTAGTCAGATTGTCAGTGAGTTCATCAGATCACTGTATGTGCCAGTCATTCACATAGTGTCTGTCCCTTTGTCTCAGTATATAACATGGTCTTGTTCACGGATGTTTGGGTAGTGTTCCAAACGCTTAGCGGGAGTGTTGTTATGAATGAAGCAGCTGTGAGCATTTTTATCTGTTGCTTCTGGTGAACGTAAGCACTTAACTCCCGTAGGGTAAATACCCAGGAGTGAACTGACTGGGTGATGAGTATACAGGTGCTTGGTTGCAGCGGACCATGCCAAGCATCCCCTGTGAGGATGGTGCCAGTCTACCCTCCCGCGAACCACATATGAGGGGTCTGACGCGCTCTCTCCTCACCAGCACTTGGTAGGTATGAGTTTCTAAGTTTTGTCCTGCTGGGGGGCTTGAGGGGCATTTTGTTGTGGCTTAAATTTGTATTTTCCAGATGATTAAGGATGTAGCTCACCTTTTTATGATAGGGTTGTTTTTTTTTTTTTTCTATTTTGATACTCGACTTAATGTCTGGTCAAATCCCCTGCTGTTCTGAAACTTCGAATTCAATGGAAAAGCAATGAGGCCCATGTTCTGCATTACGTAACATGCCCAGCAGCATCCAGGGTGCGCCAGCTGGCCTCGAGCTTCAGAAATCCTGCTCTAGCATTTCTCAGTTTCGCTGGTGTGGATGCCCTAATGCTGGCCCAGTTCAAGCTTCCCAACTCAGTGGCTCGCAACATTCCTGTTAATTTAACAACTAGTTCCCATATACTAGTAGGGATTAGCCCTGGGATGCTGCTGGATTGAGGGTAGTGCCTCTGATAGAGCGAATTGATATTTCTACAGCAAAATACACAATACTGAGGCAAAATATGGCATTAGTCTAAAGCAGGCTCACATCAGCTAAGGTCAGAATTTTGCAGGCAAGTGAGTCTGACCAGTTAGCAGTCAAAGAACTTTCTGTTTACTGTGGGAGTTCTTTGGCTATTTCTCAGCGCATGTAAGAGCTTATAATTGTGCTTTGTTTTTCTTTGGGGTCTATATCTGGTGATGCACAAAATTTACTCCTGGCTCTGCACTCCAGAAATCATTCCTGGCAGGCCTCAGGGGACCCTATGGGATTCTGGGGACTAAACCCAGGTCAGCCACGTGCAAGGCAAATACCCTCCCTGCTGTGCTATCACTTTGGCCCTGTACTATCATTTTGGCCCCAGTATATAATTGTAATCTCCTGATTTTATCTCCTGATTTATTATAATCGTACAATTATAATTGTGATCTCCTGTAGGAAATCTCCACTTACAGATTTCCTGGTACTGTTGGGGCACCCAGGAACTCCTGTGAACTTGTGTGCACAGTTGGCAAATCGATTTTTGAACTAACGGACCTCCAGAAAAAGTCTACAGGGAAAAATGTAAGAAACACCCCACTGATTATCCACAATGCGTTATTTCAGCCTGGGGGTTTGCTGGGAGAGGGAGCCTTTGAAAACTAGTTTTGGGGGCCAGGCCATCCCCCAAGAGCTCCAAGCACATCCCACAGACGCTCCCTGCCCTAGGGGGTGGGGGGGGTGAGGTCTTGACTTCACCCCTGAACAAACTCCCATGGCTGTGCTCACAGGAAGTCTCACGGTAAGTTTTCTCTTCTCATCCTGAAAAAAACAAAAAGGTTTGACAATTGGAATTCCTCCATCCAAATTGGTGGTAAAAAGTCACTGTCCACGAGGGCCAGAGACTGGCGGGCAAGCAGGGGCGGGGCGAGCAGGGCAGAGCGAGGGTGACTTGAGCACAGAGCAGCATTCATCCAGGACAAGCTCCCAAGTGGAGGTGGGAGGAAACGGCCAGAGAATACCCAGGCATGGGCGGAGCAGTCGTACACGAGAGGAAGCTCCTATGCACACAGCCCCCAGGTTCCATCCCTGGGTTCCCACATGTCCCTCCAGGGAGGGATCCTGAGTGCACAGCCAGGGAGTGACCTGTGGAATCGCCGGTGTGGGTCCAAAACAAAAACAAAATGCCCAGGCAGAGGGCAGAGGACACGAGGAGAAGCACAGAGCCGATGGGTGCACAGACAGGGAGACAGGCGGGCAGGAAAGCTGGGGAGGGTGCCAGGGACTGCTGGGGTCAGTATTTCCCCTTAGTCCAGGTACCTTTCAAAGGGGCCAGGAAGCACGAGTCGGCTTCAACAGTCTGTGCTGCTGAAATGCGTTCTTGTCATGGAAACGGACTACGCTGTTTGCCGCACGCCTAGAGAGAGATAAACTCTGAAGGTCCAGGGTTTGCTTTTCAAATTCTCGAGACCAAGTATGTGCCTCTGCAGGACATGCTTTCATTGTTTGGGTTTTGGGGCCACACCCAGTGCTGCTCAGGGCTTGCCTCCTGGCTCTGCACTCAGGGATCACTCCTGGGGTGCCCAGGGGACAGATGGGGATGGAGGGGTGGAACCCAGGGCAGCCATGTGCAAGATAAAGTGTCTCACCCGCTGTACTATCTCCCCACCCAGGATATACTTTTTAAACTGATGTTCTCTAGGCGAAGGGATATACATAACCCTTAGATGTCTGTATTGCAAACCACAATATGTGGGAGAAGGGGAGAGAGAGAGAGAGAGAGAGAGAGAGAGAGAGGAGAGAGAGAGAGAGAGAACCTGCTATAGAGACAGGCTGAGGGGGAGGGAATCAGGGGACATTGGTGGTGGGACACGTGGACTGGTTGAGGACAGGTGCTGGAACACTGTATGACTGAAACCCAATCCTGAAGAGCTTGGTACTTGTGTGTCTCATGGTGGTCAAATAAAATTTTTTATAGTATTTTAAATTTTAATTTTTTTTAATTTTTAAAAAATTTAAAAAACGAAGTTCTAGGAGAACCCTCAGAACCCGCCAGCGGCCAGCACCCTTCCCAGTGACCCGAGGGGCCTGTGGACAGGTGGGGCGGGAACTCTGAGGCAGGCAGAAGAGGCCGATGGGGATGAGAGCAGCAAAGCCCCTTTCAGGGTGGAACTGAGACCATCACTGGAAAGAAGGTTTCAGAAGAGGCTCAGATTCGAAACTTGGACAAAATAAAATAAAGCTACGAACTCTGGAGCTGGGTGGAGCGGATGAGGGTCTCAGGAGTGTGAGCCCCATTGGCACAGTGACTTCCGCCAGACATGTTCTCCTGACGTGGAAACGTGATTGGAGAAACAACAGCCCCCAGTCCTGTTCTCCTTATTTCCAAGATATCTGGGAATTATCTTCATGGTCAACCATTCCTTGGTTTAATTTTATACACACACACACACACACACACACACACACACAATTAAATCTCAACTGAAAACTAAATTTGTGGTTTCCATTTTGTTTCTGTTAAATACAGCCAGTGTCATACGAGGCCATATTCTCCTCTGGGTCCACGGACCAATCGGTCCTTAGCACTCCGAAAGGGGCAGAAGGAGGCATCTGGTTTTTGACAAACAAATTTCACACTGTTTCTTTTTCTTTTTTGGGTCACACCTGGCAATGCTAGGGGTTACCCTGGCTCTGCACTCAGGAATTACTCCTTGGCAGTGCTCAGGGGACCATATGGGATGCGAGATCGAACCCAGGTCGGCCTCATCAAGGCAAACACCTTACCTGCTGAGCTATCACTCCTGCCCCTACACTGATTATTTCTAATGGTGAGACTTTAAGGGATTTATTGCTCCACCCAAACACCTCCCATAGAGCTTGAATTTCTAAAGATAAATTACTGTATCACTGTCTTCCCGCTCATCATCGATTTGCTAGAGCGGGACCAGGAACACCTCCATATGTCCTGTCTCATGCAAGTAGAAGTCCAAGGGCACCTGTTTTGCCCAGGAACATAATAAATAGTCATGTTAATTTTTATTTCAGTTTATATACCATATGTTACTTTTTTTCTTTTT
>JAJIBD010026678.1:0-46267 GCA_021461705.1 Cryptotis parvus
ACCTGAAGGTCCACTCTCTGCCTCTCTCTGTCTCTGTCTCTCTGTCTCTCTCTCTTTCTCTCTCTCTCGTGGGTGATCTCTCAGTATGAAACCTGTGTGTCAAATAGGGAGCTTGCTCCTGTATCTGGGATTTCCATCAGAAGCCATTCTGCGAAACTCATGAAAACAGCTTGAATCTCCAACCTTGACAAGTGTATCCAAGGTGGGACCAGGAGCCACCTTTCCAACATCTGAATTTCCCCTTTAAGGCATGGCTGGAACTTCTCGCTAGGGACTAGAGAAGCCACTTGTCTTCCCATTGTTCATCAATTTGCTCTACTGGGCCCCAGTGCCATCTCCATTCATTGGGAATGAGGTCCGTTATTGTTACTGTTTTTAGCATATCGAATACACCACGGGTAGCTTGCCAGGCACTGCTGTGGCTCTGGGCTCATCCCATTGGGCCCAACCTTTTTCTATGTCAGACCATCAACCACCCAGGGCCCACAGGGTAGAGGTCTTGGGGTGTAGACAAGCCTGTCTCCTGTCTGTCACCTGCTGACGTAGCCTGGAACCCCCTGCAACACCTTGATGGGAAGAAACTAGAATAGTACTTCACATTAAAAACTAACTCCCTTGTCAGAACAGAACCATACATCTATCTGTACCGTTGATTCAATATAAATCACCATATTTCTTGATTTATTCACAAAGAAACAGACTTTAGTACATCTTCTGAAAAGGAGAAACCTGAATTTACCAATCTTCTTCTTTGAGCAAAGACATAACAGGACATTTCCTTTTATATATGTAGCTATCATCCTTCAATGCTTTTCCAAGGGCTTAATCTGAAGTTACTAGATTTTGTACCAGAATCCATCCTACTTTTTTGCTTCTTTAGTAAACATGGGGTAAATTCAATGTTTACCCATGGAAGTTATCACATTGGAAGTTACAACTTCAACTAACTTTTCTGTTAGACCTGAGACCTAAATAAATGGCTGCATCTTTTTTTTTTCCTTTTTGGGTCACACCCAGCAATGCTCAGGGGTTACTCCTGGCTCTGCACTCAGGAATTACTCCCGCGGTGCTCGGGGGACCATATGAGATGCCGGGATTGAACACATTCAAAGTAAATGCCCTACCTGCTGTGCTCCAGCTCTGGCCCCAATGGCTGCATCCTTTGCCAGGAGAAATCTACCACTTATTTTTTAAAAATATGTTTTGGGGGGGTAACACATGGAGATGTTCAGTAGTTACTTCTGACTGCACTTAGAAATTACTTCTGGCCTTGGGAAACTCTATGGGACACCAGGGATCAAACCCAGATCAGCCAAGTGCAAGGCAATCCCCCTACCTTCTGTACTATTGCCACGCTCCCCTAACACTCTTTTTACAAGGGCTAGAAATGAAGTAGAAAAACTCCTTATTCAGGACAGAATATAACCAGACTTCTTTAAAACATTCATCTCCAAACTCAAAACCCCTGATAGGTGTGGTGAACTGCTAAGGTCATACTTAAAAGCTTTTCATAGCTGTATTGCCCTGAGCCACTGACTTGGCTCCTATAGCCTGCAGTCCTAGAGCAAAAACCTTCTTTACAATCTGAAAGATCATTCCATTATCTTGTTGACTTGATCTTTGGACACGTAAGATGTATTTCCAATAAAGGATAGTAAGTTTAGACTGAGCTAACTAATCAATCCCTTGCTTGAGGAGCTGGACAGACCTTGCTTTTGGCCAGCTCAAGTTTTCCTCCTATAGTTACGATATGTTCTTAATATTTTTTCTGCTCTGTTTCCCAAATCTCTAGAGGTCTTGAGCTTGCTGTGCTTCTCTGGATCCTGACTTCCCATTGATTTGGTCCATAAGTAAAGAAAAACCGCTGTAGGGGAGGGACCAGTTGTTATTTCTGGTTCCATTGCATTTCCATGTCTGCAAGTGAAAATAACAAGCTACAAAGTCCAAGTTTTCTTTCTCTGGTTCTAGCTCTAGAAAGGGTAACACAAACAAGACCTTTTAAGCCCTTGCTTATTCCACTGGCTGCTTCACTGATTCCTGATCCTGTAGCTCATTTCTGTACAACAGAAATTCACAGATAAATGTCCCATGTAATATTCAGCTGGGCACTCCACTCAACAGCAGAATGCCCCACTTTGTGTCACCAAATATATTAGTGTGGAAGTGGATTTTCCTGTGCTGGTGAATTCTTGAGAATTGTATGAAAGCTCTGCATTCAAAATTCACAAGATTGAAAGGAAGTTTAATGTACAGAAAAGGATATCTAGGATCCTCCCCAGATATCCAGGCCTTTTTACCCATGACATTACCAATCCCGAACTGAGGCTCCCCAGTCCCATGAATGACTTCCCGGTGCTGTCCCACACAGTCTACTCTCCTCCCATGAATGATGGCCAGGTCTGTCCCTGCACTGCTCTCTCTGTTACATGAACAGTTTCCCAGGCTCCGGTGACAGCCATATGTGTATGGCCCTGTTCTCTGTACCAGTTCCTGGGCCTTCTGACTGAAGCCAAGTAGTTCCTGTCA
Organism: Cryptotis parvus; assembly: GCA_021461705.1. Taxonomy (NCBI): domain Eukaryota; kingdom Metazoa; phylum Chordata; class Mammalia; order Eulipotyphla; family Soricidae; genus Cryptotis; species Cryptotis parvus. The sequence goes on from JAJIBD010026678.1 coordinate 2,527, forward strand.
TCCTGTCTTTGCTTTCCTTAGTCTCTGGACATGGTCCTGTGCAAGTGGGTGGGTATTCTGCGCTATGTATCTTGCCACTATCTGGGCATCCAAGTCCTGCCTGTACCTGTGCTATGTGACGTCTGAGTCCTGCCTGTTATCCTGCCTAGCTATCCTGGGGATCAAAGTCCTTCCTATACCTGCATATTCCACCTACACTGGGTCCTGTGTCTGGGTGTGATGCCCCACCTGATCTGAGGAGAGAGTCCAGAAAGTCAGAGAAACAGAGAGAGAGAGGAGGGAGAGAGAGAGAGAGAGAGAGAGAGAGAGAGAGAGAGAGAGAGAGAGAGAGAGAGAGAGGCAGAGAGGGAGATGGGGCTGGGGATTCCGTTTATTTGCTGCCAGATCTCACCCCCCAGCAATTCCACTCTACATTCTGATTGGCTACCTATATCACAGGTGGAGATTTAAAGTGACTTGGAACTATGTACCTTAGCTCTTGCTCTATCACTACTACAATCATTTCACATACACTGCCTGAAAGAAGACCTGGATATTTGCTGGCTCTTGATGGCTCTTGTATCAGTCAGAAAATTAATATTCATACCTGTCACATTGTAGCCCAAGGCCAACTGCTGCAGGTCAGAGCAGGTAGTCAATTATCAACTCTGGCCTCTTCAGTTGATAACAGGGACCACCATTATTCCTCCCTGGGGTCAAGGGTAATCCCATCTCCAGTGGCCTTTCTCCTTGCAATAGAGAAGATCAAATGTGGTGGATGCAAATTTGTATATTCCTTCTCAAGGAGGCAGGTATTCAGATAGAGAAGGTGCCCATAGCAGTGAGCTCTTGTGAAGTGATAAAACCAAAAGCCATAAAGTTGCTTAAAATATCTGCTTTGTCAAACAGTGTGCCAGACAACTGATGACTGGATAAAGAAACTTGGTACATTTACACAATGGAATACTATGCAGCTGTTAAGGAAAATGAAGTTATAAAATGTAACTGTCTATAATATAATGTAATGCCTATAATGTAATTGTAATGTAAATATAATTGCCTATAAATGGATGGACATGGAGAGGATCATGTTGAGTGAAATTAGCCAGAGGAAAAAGACAGATATAGAATGACTGCATTTATTTACATGACATAAATATATAAATATATACATATTATGATACCAATATCCAAGGTCAGGCAAAGCATGGATCAGGAGGTCTTATCAAAGGTGGAAATTATCACAAATGTGTGGGAGTCAGAGGTTAGGTAAGACAGAGAAGGGAATAGTGTGCTAATAATTGTTGAAAGTGCTAATACCAGCCTAGAACTGAGCATTAAATGCAGGCAAAAAATACATATGATAACCTTTAAGTGTATGTATTACAATCCACAATATGTAAGAGAAGGAAGAGAGAAAGAGAGAGAGAGAAAAAGAAAGAGAGAAGAGATAAAGAACCTGCCATAGAGGCAGGCTAGGGGAGGGGGCAGGGAACCAGGGACATTGGTGGTAGGAAATGGACACTGGTGGAGGGATGGGTGCTGGAACACTGTATGACCCTAACCCAAACATGAACCTCTTTGCAATTGTATATCTCACGGTGATATAACAAAATATTTAAAAAAAATCCTTCTGTGTACACAGGAACTAGGCCTTAAGAAGACCTTTACCTGCCTCCATCACAGGTCCAGAGAAGGCTGGATCCCTCTGCAAGAAACTCCAGCAGGGACAAAGGGCAGGAAAGGAATATCAAAGATCATCAACTGCTTCCCCTTGGCAACCACCCTAGCAACAGACTCTTACCTAGGTGGAAAGTCACTGGTGGGGCAGATTGGAAAAACCCTAAGAAAGCCAACTTGAACAAAGAAAGTGCTTACATATGCTACCAAAACACATGTCTTAACTGCAATAGCATGTGGCACCTGCATCCCTCTCTTCAGAACATTTTCATGGCTTCATTCTTTAATGTTGGCTCTGTCTCTGTGTTCTCTCACAGAAACCTGTGTTCTCTCCTGAGAGCATCTCTCTTACTCTTTCTCTCCTCCACCCCAAATTCTAAATAAAATGTTATTACTTTACTGCTTGTTACCTTTTCAAATTCTTTTCTGAGGTAAAGGTGAGAAACCCCAAAGGCATGGGTAAATAATGGGTTTACTTTCCTGCAAAGAGCAATTCCTTGCTCCAGCCTGAGTCCTATAACTTCCCAAGAAATTGGGTGGTGGGGATTGACTTCTGCAATGCAAAACAAGTAGACTTCAGGTGTGGCAGCTGTCTACTGGGGCTGGCAGGACAAGAGGTCTATGACCTCTTGCTTTTCCAGTTCTGGATTTCCCCATCTATTTCCTCTGGGGTGCCTGCAGATCCCCTTCTGGAGGTTGCTGTCTCTTCATTCCCCACCTCACATAAGTCACCCAGAGACCCCCACAGGCATCCATTTCAGCAATGGCCTGTGTGTCTACAATTAGAAATATTCTCCTTCGGAATGATCCAGCCTGGGATGACTTTTTTCTTGTAGACATTCTGCCACTAGGTTTCCTTTTGAAATATTTAGGACTCTGATGATAGCAACTGCTCTCCTTTGAGACAACTTTTTCAATTAAATGTATCCTTTTGGACTTGCTTAGCTTTCTTGGCTTCCTCTTGATTGTTAAATGCACTAGAACCAATCTTAACAAGTTGGCTTGTTAAGCCTCTAAGAGAGGCTCGGGGTTCTATAGCTGGATTTTTAAAAAGTTTTATACTTATAGGAGGGCATACAGATTAGAAAATAAAAGGTTACTAAGACTGTGCTTGCCTCAAAGTTTTTTTTTTGTTTTTGTACATTTTCTCATTGCTTCAATTTTCTTCCGTGAAAGTGGTAAGAACTTTAACCTTTTCATGAGTTACTTCCTTCAACTTGTCATAATTAACAGCCTTATTAATGCACTTTTCCATTCCTGCTATTAAGTAATTAATCATGTGTTCCCTCATTTTCATTTCTCTTTTGCTTTGATAATTCCAACCTGGGTCTATTAAGGAGATGTCTGTTAAACCCCCAGGTTAATTATCAGAGTATTCAATTGGGAGTTCATCTGCAGAAGCCTTTGTAACTTTTATACTCTGGCCTTTTTTCTTTGGAGATAATGACAATTACAGTTTCTTCCATATTCCCTCCAATTAAACTCAAAAGAGTATGTTCAGGATAGAATTCCTCTGGAATTTTAAAGGATCTTCCAAATACTTTCATAACTGTCGTCTGCCTTGATGAAAGTCACTCCACGGGGAATGTAATAGGAACTTTTACTATACTTTTTGTCAGACACCTCCCTTAAAGAGGGTGGCAATGCAGATGTGAGGAGTGTGCTATTATTCTGCCCTAGATCTAGTGTCTAGCTACCAAAGAGCAGAAATAGGAGATGGGATAAAAATGAACAAACAGGCAACTTTATTGAGAGAAGGACAGTTTCCAAGCAGTAGAGACCCATCACTGTGCTTCTAATGCATTTGGGCTGTCCCATTTTTGTACCTTTTTAAAAGGAAGGTGTGCAGGCCTATTCTCTGACTTACTATTAAACCTGAGACAGGCAGGATAGTGAAACAGCGACAGGCAGGATATTAAAGTTTACTATTACTTTACTTGATCATTTGGTCTGCCCTGTGAATAGGCTGGGCCTATTCACATCAGTTTTCCTTTCCCTATTTTCACCCTATTTCTTATGTCCCTAGTTATTCCTTATATCAGTAGCAGGCTCAGCTGCCAGTACACCTGTGAAATTATCATCCTCTGAGAGAGGGGTGGGAACTGGAATCAAAGTGTAGTTCCCACAAGGGAGAGTGCTTTGGGCATGAATTTTTGTACTTCTGGGGCATTAGTCAGCCCTGCTAATGGAACTTCAGTCCTATTATCCAAAAGACCTGTATCTGATTCTCTTGTTTTTGAAATGTAGGTGTAACATATCTGAGAGCACTTCCTTTTTACTGGATAAAGGTGTGGACATAAGAAATTTATCCCATTTTCCTTCTTTCTTGGAGAAAATTGTAACTGAAAAATGCCATCATAATATAAATTGCTGTGAATAGGTTATTTTCCCCTGAGCACTAGTTCATATTAGGGCCATATAATATTATTAGGATGTCTTATCTTTAGTGCATTTAATTAGAAACTTTTCCAATTTGCAAGTAAGCATCATGTGTCTTTCACATGGAAGACAAATTTCTCATACTTTTATGTCTTTTGTAGCAACAATAACCTATGAAGAGAAAAAGTATATTTAAAATCAGATAATCTCATCCAGTTTTTTTTCTCGAGTTTAATTTTTATGAGGATGTAAAACCACTGTCAGACTTGAGTTCCTAGCAGTCCCTTCATATCTGCAGTGAAGAGATCTTTTAATCTCTAAAAATTTTCAGAGGGGCTACCAACGTAAGAGCCAGTGGGCACCTCTAAAACGTATAGGTGGATGCATCCTTTATACTGGCAGGAAATTCTTAAAAAGTTGCAGAAGGTGGCACTACCACACACCCTGGTGTGGGATCCATAGCAGTTTCATAAAGCATAACTGTATAGGGAAGTCCTGTTAATGATCTGGATCCTGGGCATCATGGGGTTTGACTTGGTGCAGACATAACTGTAGCTGCAAATGAAGTTTAAGCTAATACAATGGATTTGGAAGATCTTGTAACTCAGTCAAAGAGGGAAAAGAGTTCTGTCTTGCAGGCTAGCAGCTTATGTTGATTTTGCCTATGACTGTGTCTGTCCTGGTTTCATTAATGTCTCAATTTCTCCATGACTACATTTAATTTCCCACTGTTAAACTAAAAAGAAATATAGAGAATTCTCAGTACATTGGTAAGGGAGAAAAATTGTACATTAAAGTCTATTTTCTGATTAAGCAAGACTAAAATACATTTTTTCCCAAAACAACAGACCTGCAAAGCAGATTTTCACAAAGTTTATCCTTTAACCCAAAGCTTTAATACTTGGCTGGCTTACAAAGAGTTTCAGGTGACTTATGTGCAGTTGAAAGTGAGGCTATAGCATTGAGACTAAAGAAGACACGTTTTTGGTTTTGTTTTGGAAAATCTGAATGGAGAGCACTAGAGTTACAAACTCACACGGACTGTAACTTAGTCCAAGTAGAAAAGAATACTCAATGGCTTAGGGACTGGGGTCATATATGGATTTTTTTCACAAATACTTTGGTGTGGAATTATTTTTCATAAATAGGAATTGATTGGTGATTTACAAGGATAAAGATTTGAAAGTCTGGTGAGATGAAATAATTTTATGACAGCCTGCATTCACTTAGTGATGCACACTCCCTCCCAGGAGGTTCAGAAGAAGCCATGGGCCTGGAATTATGCTTGTAAATATGTCCTGAAATCAATGATTGAATAGGTCTGTTTTTCAAAACTATCATGTTTGGGCTTCCTTTCCCCCATTAGAGACATAGTGTGTTTATGAACACAGATCATCATGGTTCTTCTCTTTCTATTTACAATACCAAGGTTTTGAAATATACCTCTTTTTTAGAAAAGTCAGATTTGAGCAGGATTGTTTTGACCATTCAGCATGTGCTTCTGAAGTGGGAGCTTTTTAAATGACTGGCATTTGTTTTAAATAATTTTTAGAGTATTTCATAAGATTGCTACACTTTATGATCAGAGGTATTTTCACTTTTATATAGAATTTTACAATTAAATCAAATATTAAAGATTAGTAAATATCTCTAAATGATAATCAGTTCATATTTAGTATTTAAATGATATATTTTAATATAATAATGATTTTATTAGGAATTGAGAAGAGCACAATATTAATGATCCAATACTCACTCTTTTGGCATTTAATAGACTTTGTAACTATTATTTAAAAATGTATGTACTGATGCAACTGTTAAGATTCAGTTTGACTTGTTCAAGGGCCAATCAATGAGAAACATGGTAATGGGTAAGGATTTATTGACAATTTGCCTGCAGAAAGAAGATGGTATATTCACAAGCTCAAAATAACCTTTTTTTGTCTGTTGGCTCAGGAGAAGTATTTTTTATAGAAAAAAAAGCACAAGGATTCATGTTTTTTTAATATGTTGATGGAGCTAGTTATAAATTCTTTCATGAACTGGTCAGGGAAGCATACTACCTCTTATTTGAAAGTCTAAACAAAGCAGTCTGAATAAGTGTTCAACAGATTCTTGGTTCTGGTGGAAGGAAAAGTTAAGAACAACCTTTCTGGTGAGAAGAACTTGCTTTTATTTAATTTTGAATTCAGATCTTAATTTATTTTGGGCTGGTTTAACTGAAAAAAAGGGGACTATTGTAAGGTTACTTATAGAGTTTTACTTTAAGTATGTTTCAGAAAGTTGGGAAAATATGTCATAACCATAACTGACTCTTTTATTCCTACCACAGCTAATTAATTTTGAAAAATGGACATTGAAATATTTCATAGTTATATAGTCTCCAAAACAGAGTTTTTAAAATTATTTTATGTAATAAAATACACCAGATTGAAAACACCATACTCAGAAAACATACTGCAAATTTTACTGGCAGAAATAATTATTTATTCCAAGAAAAATTAAAAAATGTGATTTCAGAGAAATGTAGGGCATGTTAGCATTTTCCTTACACTCATTCCATCTTAATATGGTTTTGTGTGGACCACCTTATATCCCTGAGTTCAGGGATAAGGTCTGGATATCAGGATTAAGTCCTGAGCAGTCTTAGCTGTACCCTTCACCTCCCAAATAATTTCATATGAAAATCAAACAATTATAAAAAGAAACCCTATGTGGGGCCGGAGTGATAGCACAGCGTGTAAGGCATTTGCCTGGCAAGCAGCCAACATGGGCTCAATTCCCCGGCATCCGTATGGTCCCCGAGCGCAGCTGGGAGTAAATCCTGATGTAGAGCCAGGAGTAACCCCTGAGCATTGCCGTGTCTCATGAAGAAAGAAAGAAAGAAAGAAAGAAAGAAAGAAAGAAAGAAAGAAAGAAAGAAAGAAAGAAAGAAAAGAAAGAAAGAAAGAAAGAAAGAAAGAAAGAAAGAAAGAAAGAAAGAAAGAAAGAAAGAAAGAAAGAAAGAAAGAAAGAAAGAAAGAAAGCCCTACTTTTTTAGAAAAATGGTAAACATACATGTACATAAGAGTTCCACCCTATAGCAGTTTATTTCAAGCCTAGATATGCCTGATTCAGAGACTCAGATACATGAGGCAGAGCTGCTAGTGACTCTCCTTGTGCCCAGCTACTCATGGGGCGCCCAGGAGAGAAGGCGAGTTCTAGCCTGGCCTGTCATCCTAGCAGAGCCTTGCAAGTAGCCAGAGGAACACCCACAACATGAGGGCCACCATTTTCAATATCCAGACTCCACAGCTCATCAGAGCTACACCCAGAAGTAAAGCTGATCTTTCTCCATCTCCCGCAGCCGGAGCACAGTTCATCAATGAATGCACGAGATGAGAGGCTGCTACAAGAGTATCCCACCTGCACAACAGAACCTGGCAAGCTACCCATGTCTTATTTGATATGCTAAGAACCAGTAACAATTATATACCTCATTCCCATGACCTAAGGAATGGTTTGAGGCTCTTCATGTTCCTAGAGCGAGTAGTCCCTTGGGCTACACTAGCATGTGACAGTACATATGGAGATGTTATTGGTGCCAGCTTGAACAAATCCATGATCAACAGGAAGACTAGTGAAGTGAAGTGATAAGTGTACATGTATATGAATCGTTATCACTATCTTCCTGTTAATCATCTATTTGCTAGAGCGGGCATCAGTAATATCTCCGTATGTCCCGTCTCATGCTAGTAGAACCCCAAAGGTATCCGCCCGCTCCAGGAACATAAAGAGCCTCAAACCATTATATTAGGTCACGGGAATGACCTAATATAAATGTTACTGGTATTTGGCATATCAAATATTACACGAGCAGCTTGCCAGGCTTGCCGTCATGGGTGGCATACTATTGTAGTCACCTCTAAATAAAGCATTTATTGATAAACTGCGTGGCCCTTAGTGGCGCGAGCCGGGCTGTGATAGTCTGGTCTGCTGGGTGGAGTTGTGACGAGAGGGGAGTCCAGATGTTGAAAATGGCGGGCCCCATGGAGTGGGGAGGGTGGTCTGGCTTATTGTGAGGCTCAGCTGGGATGGCAGGCCAGGGCTAGAACCCGCCATGCCTCCCGAGCGCCTCACGAGCAGCTGGGCACAGGGAGAGCAAGTAGCAGCTCTGCCCCATGTCTGAGAGTCTCTGGAATATCAATCATTATTTTAATATTTATGTAGAAAATTATTTTCCAGATAAAATGAATCTAAGAATCAACAAGGCCTCCCGGATTTCCAGGAGTATGTATTCTCTCTTGAACACATATTTCTTTTCTCTCTCTCATTCTTTCTTTTTCTCTCGCTCATTCCCTCTCTCTATAACTTCATATTTATCTAAACAAGTTTCAAACAAAACTATTTTACTTTGCACAAGAAAATATTTTTAACTTTCAATTTTTAAGTCAATTTATTATTTAAGCCTAGTCTCTTAATTTACCTTGCCATTCCGAGTATTTTGCATAATTAAGAAACAAATGACACAATTTTATTTAAAAGAATAGTTATTGTATATAAAATGATAAAATCATCAGATAAAACTGCATATCAATTGATACCACATAAGTCAAAAGACTGATTTATCTAGAAATCTGAGATAACACTGACATGATTATTAAATTGTCAGAAATTTGTATAATTCTGTATAATTCTCATACACAAAATTTGTATAACTGTATAATTCTCGCACAAAATTCTGTGTGCTCCTGTGAACACTTTCCTTATGATCTTAATAATACTATATGAAAATAATTATGAATTAAAAATAGGTAAACAATCCTGAAAGGCCACTTTAATTTTCACAGACTCAGATTTTTCACTATATGCTGTGTATTTTTAAGAGGAACATGATGAACCATTTCCTGATCTTTTTTAATCAAGCAATACTTATGGGAAAATAAAACTTTTGGAAAGAATGGCTTTAAAACAGTTTTTTATACTATCTTTTAATTTATCAAAATAAGCTTATATTTGAGAAAAAAAGAAAGCAGAACTTTATTGTTTTTCAATTAAAGCTAAGGACTGCCTGCAGGAACAAAGCCAGAACAGAGTAATCTTGTTAGCGGCTCCTCTCCAGTCCCCTTTGTCCTGCAATTTTCAAGTTATGTGCAGTTTGGAAAGGTGGGCTATTAAGCTTTTGTATTATAGGAGGTTATATTTTAAATGAATGGACTGGAGAGGTAGTGGAGTGGGTAAGGAAATTGCATGCAGACAACGTGAGTTCCATCCCACATTGTTTGCAGTACCTAAGCTCTTCCAAGAGTGAGTTCTGAGTACAGAACTCACTCTGTTAGCCCTAAGCACTACCGAAAGGGCCCCATGACAATTAATCACTTAATCAAGGTAAAATATTTGCCTTTGATCAATTTCTAACTTCCTCATGAAAAAGAAAATGCATATTTAAAATTCAGAATTACTATCTGTGAGATAACCATTCCAGTTGTAATGAAAGGCAAATTAACAGCAGGGAATATTTTTTGGGGATATGGGCTTTGGTGCTGGCCTTGAGAGTGGTCCTAGCTGGTATGGTTTCTTCCTGTACTCATGCAGGGGCATGGAATGTAAATAGGGCGAGCAGGGTGGGGCAGGACAGCATATCTTATTAGGAGAGCCCCACGTAGCACTCAGGGAGTGCCAGTACTACTACAAAGAATACTAGGCCAGGCAGTTCAGTGCTCAGACCCCACAGATTTGTTCAGCAAGGTGGTGCTCTTCAGGCCCAGTATTGCTAAAGACACAAGCATATACCCATGGTTGGAGTTGGAGTGTTGAGCATGGATATGCTTTCAGGGATGAAACTTGTGGCGCAAGCAAAAGCATGTACTCCAGCCTTCAAGCTTTTTAATGCCAAAAGCAGTAATCCTTTTTCTTTATGACCCACTCATAACTCTCTGCAAATTCAACCCTCTGTGCCCAATTTATTCTATACCATCTGTAGTGAAGGATTAAAAACACTGTTTGAAATGTGTTACAGGGGAATAAAAAAGTAGAGGGATGTTTCTTTGTCTTTCTTGTAGAAGGAATTCAAGGATAAGACAGTACAGATATTCAATGATAAGATAACATTAAAGTGATGCTCTATAAAGGGGACGCTAGAGTACAGAGACCCTTACTGCATGCAGCAACACAATTCATTCCTCGAACTCCATATGGTCCCCCAACCACTACCAAGAGAGATTACCAAGCACAGAGCCAGGAGTACAACCTGACTAGTCAGGTGTGGTCCCAAACCAAAGAGAAAGAGAGGTTGAGAGATAGGGGAGAGAGAGGTAAGAGGGAAGAGAGAGAGAGAGAGAGAGAGAGAGAGAGAGAGAGAGAGAGAGAGAACACTCACATGCTGTCAAATGAGAAACCCACACAAGTTTCAGGCAAGGGTTTTTAAGGAGTGTGGGGAGGCATATGCATAAAGAGCTGAGTAGGAATACGATGACTGGGGAGATATTGAAGTTGACATGTAGTACAGAGGTTAAGATGCTTGTTCATGCAGCCAATCTTGGGCTTTCCTCTGCACTTACACTGCTAGAATAACAGCTCAGCACACAGCAGGAAATAGTCTCTGAGCACAAGTATGACTAAACCTTCTCTCATGAAAGAAAATAAGTAATTTAAAACAAATAATAAATCTGTTTATGTGTATAAAGATAACATACATTATTAATATATAATTATTTTACTATATATCATATGTTATAGTGTATTTTTTTGCATGATAAGGAAAATTTTGAAAGGATACTTGGGGTCTTATTGACTGAGCACACTTTAGTAGCTGGTTAAAATTAGTTTTCCAATATTCTCATTTTATCAACACATTGGTTATCCAAAGGCTATCTGGATTGATTTCTCAAGACACCTATACCTTTAAGTATTTTATTAAACAATAATTAAAATGTCTTGATATTTTATTTTTATTTAAGTAACATGGTTGAAATAGCATTAATAATTACCATATTGCTGCAACCACTTACCTCACGTAGGTAGCATCCACAGAGCCAAAGGCCATCCACCAGTGCCCTATTGTTGTTTCCTGTCCACCTCGTCATTTTATCCCATCCAATCTCCACTTGTGTCTTCTAGGTTCACGGGTTTTATATTGCTTGATACTGTGTTTTTCTTAGGGTACACAAATTGGTTATAATAGTTTTTTCGCTATTATAACTTTATAAGTTTTTGCACTGCCTTACCTACATTTGCACTAAAATGTTTGTAAAGTACAAAACAAAAAGCTTAAAATATTAAATTACAAGCCTCCAAATTTTTTTAGAATCAAAAGCTTTAAAATTAAGCTTTCAAGTTACTATTTATACATGGTTACCCTCATTTTCTATACTTCATTTCCACAGGAATTAAAATCATTCATACAAATGTTTACTTGTAGTATGTCAAGGGTCAACTTTCAAAAGCAGCAATAATTGTTAAAAGCCATGTTTTGAAATATAAACCTACGGTAGTATTTCATTATCTATTTCTGTTGTATCTATGACACCTGAAAAGAAACGTCACCTGGCTTTTTTAACTTTCTATTATACCTAGCAACAGACAATTTATCACATTTATTTCATCCTTCCTTCTATTCTTCCTTCATTTATTTGTCTCATTCTTTGTTCTGGCCCATTATTCCTTTCTGAGAGCAGTAATGATGCATCATTTAATAAATCATTGTTTACCATTAATAAAACAACACTAATGCAAAAGTCTATGCCAGATATTAATTTTTGGGGAAACAACAATAAATCAACTTAATCTCTCCTTAGAAAGGATGATATTTACAGAACTAATTGTGAATATAAAAAGTTCCAATAACATATAAAATATTAAGGAATAGTTGATTCATCACTTGATCACTTAATCACTTGACATCCCGTTATTCATTGATTTGCTCAAGTGGGAGAAAGTAATACTTCCTTTTGTCCCTATCACGTGCCAGTGTAGCCCAATGGCACCTGCTTGCTCCAGAAACACAAAGAGCCTCAATCTATTCCTTCAAGGACATGACAAAAAAGTCTGACCATCTTGTAGGTGGGTGTCCACGTGATTTTTTTTTTTTTTGCTTATTGGGTCACACCTGGCAATGCTCATGGGTAACTCCTGGCTCTTTGCTCAGGAATTACTCCTGGCAGTGCTCAAGGGACCATATGGATACCAGGGGTTGAACCCGGGCCAGCTGCTTGCAAGGCAAACGCCTTACCCTCTGTGCTATCGCTCCAGCCCCCACGTGATCTTTTGATGTCCCATGGGATCCAGTCGGTAATGGCACTAGTCCAACGGTTATCTCCAAATCACATTGCATGTCCAGCCCATCTGATTTTTGATGCCTTGGCAAATGAGACAGCGTCCCTGACTCTCAATCATCAACAGAGGTTGGAACTCCGGATTACTTCTCTTGAGTGAGATATAATATTCCAAGCAGTGCTATTTCAATTCCACTTTGGGAGACCTGAATAGTTTTCTCATATTGCTTAAATAGGGCCCAGGTCTCTGAGGCATATGTGAATGCAGGGAGAATGAGATGCGCCCGCAGTCAGAGTTTCTTTGTCCTTTAAACTATTTCTTTGATGCCGGTGAAGGCATTCTACACAGCTCTCTTCCTCCTATGCAGCTCAGGTTTAGGGTCATTCATCATGTTGAGTTCTCGATATAGTTACACATAACTGCTGCACTCAGAGATGTTTGTTCCATTGAGAGTGATTAGAGCACCTGGAATTAGTTCGTTTTTCATGAACATTGTTTTGTTGAGATTCAGCTATAGACCTATATTTCCACATTCTCAGTCAAACTCAGTCAGCATTTGTGCCGCTTAGCTAATGTTTGGTATTATTAGAACGATGTCCTAAGCAAATAGGAGGTGGTGTAGTTGCCGAACACCTACCTGCACTCCCATTCCTTCCCATTCTAATTGTCGCATGACATACTCAAGGGTGGCATCAAGGAGTTTCGGTGAAATGGTATCTCCCTGACAAACCCTTCTTTTGACATCAATGATCATTTCTTGTAGAATGGTGAGATCCTGGTGGTGAATCCTTAATACAGCTCACTAAGGATCTTGAGGTACTGGGTTTAAACGCACTGTTTGGCTAGTGCTTTGATGACCACTTTGGTCTCAATAGAATCAAAGGCTTTCTTTAAATCAGTGAACGTTAGACAGGGGCATCTTGAACTCCCTACAAACCTCAATGAGGTTGGTTACTGTGTGGATATGATCGATTGTGCTGAATCCTTTACAGAACCTAGCTTGCTAGCATAGTTGTCCTTCATCTAGTGTTCTGCAAGTCCTCTTCAGGATAACTCAAGTGAACAGCTGGTATATGATGGACAGCAGGCAGATGGAGCAATAGTTGCTAATGTCATGAATATCTTCTTCTTGAGACAGACATGGGGCAGAGCTGCTACTTGCTCTCCCTGTGCCCAGCCGCTCACAAGGAGCCCAGGAGAGATGGAGGGTTCTAGCCCTGGCCCGCCAGCCCAGCAGAGCCTTGCAACAAGCCAGATGACCCCCCACTCCATGAGGGCCTCCATTTTCCACATCCAGACTTCTCTCTCGTCAGAACTCCACCCAGCAGACCAGCCTATCACAGTCCGGCTCGCGGTGGCGCAAGCGGCCGCGCGGTTCATCATTAAATGCTGGACTTAGAGATGACTGCAAGACTATGCTACCTGCACGGCAGAGCCTGGCAAGCTACCCGTGTTGTATTTGATATGCCAAATACCAGTAACAATTATAGACCTCATTCGGAATGGATTGTGGCTCTTTATGTTCCTGGAGCAAGCAGATGCCCTTGGGCTCTACTAGCATGAGACAGGACATATGGAGATGTTACTGGGGCCCGCTCGAGCAAATCGATGAACAACGGGAAGACAGTGATACAGTGATCTTCTTCTTGAACAGAACTGTCATACTAGTTTTTCATTGGGAGGGCACTTTGCATTCAGACAGGTAGCATGTGAAGAGCCGAGCCAGTGTATTGATGAGTACTGATGGCAGATTCTTCAGGTGCTCAGGTCTGACTTGGTTTCAACTGGGTGCTTTTTGCTTCTTTACCAACGAAATGTCATGTTGGATTTCAGAAGAGAAAATGTTGGGAATAACATATCCATCCTGCGGAATTTGGTTTGTGGGCAGGTGGTCGTGGCTATCAAAGAGGTCTGAGTAGAAGTCATGGATAATCTTTCCATTGCTTTTCTGGAAGATGTGATAGATCCATCAGGACATTGAAGGGCAGTAATCTTGGTCTTATAGTTGGTGAAGGATAGGCAGGCATTGTGAGTGTGTTTCCTGGCTTTTGCTACATCGTCCAGTATTTCTGCTCTTCTCTCTTTGAGGTCTTCCTTTATCACTTCTCTGCACTGCTTTGCAAGCTTGGATGTTAGCATATGGTTGCCTGAGGCACATGCCTTGCCACATTGGTGAATGAGCTAGATAGTTTCTGAAGACAGTCGTCCTTCGCTGTGTTTCTCTCTCTCTCTCTCTCTCTGCGTTCTTCGCACAATCACAGAGGTACTGAACCAGTTGGTTGTATTCTTCATCAATGTCTTCAATGATGGTATCTTCTGATGTTGCTGTAATGATACAAAGAGTTCCCAGTTGGTGGTCATTCTGGGAGTTCTCTTCTTAAATTGCTGCCTTTTCTCCTTGTTGTGTGAAGTAGAATTTTACACAAAGGAGATGGTGGTCTGATCCTGTTAGGAATTTTCGGATGACAGTGATATCAGTCAGGCAAAACCGTTGATTGGATATGATGTGGTGAATTTCATTATGGAACTGTCCACCTGGATATTCCCATCTCCAACATTTCGATTCAGTCTTCTGGAAATGTGAGTTATCATGAATGGTCCTGGTTGACAAGATAAACTCAGATCTATCACCCTGTTCTTTCCCTTCTAGGCTATGGGCTCCTATGTGAAGTCCTTCAGCCAATCTTCTCGGTCCTATCTTGGCAATAAAATCACTGACTATGTTCTTGTAGAAGGTGTGGTCTTTTTTTTTTATAGAACTCCTCCAGTTCCATGTAGAATTTCTTAATTTCTTCTTTGTATGTGGATGTTGGTGCATAGACAACGAAGATAGAAACTGCCAGCAGTGGGCCACATCTCTTCAAGTGTAATCGTCCTATCCAGTTTGTTAGGCACTCCAATGAATCAATGCTCATGGCCAAGTTTGTGTTGACAAGGACACCGACACCACTGATATCGCTTTCATTGCATGTTCCGAGGAACAGTTTTTCTCTGGTGTCAAAAATGGCGTGATGTGATAGATACCTTCTTATCTCTGTCAGACCAATTATGTCGTACTTGATCTTTAGCACTTGCACTAGCAGGTCCTTGATATATGCTTCCAATGCCACTGTAAGTACGTTGAAAGTATAGACAGTCATTTTAGTCTTTCTTCATTTTCGCAGTCTAGTTTGGCCCTGAGATTTTATCAACCTCTCCTTGCTTGTCCTTCTTAGTACTGTTGTATTTAGCGCTCTTTCAGAGTCATAGGAATAAATATTATTTTTATTGGTTTTGCCATATTGAATACGTGGCATACAGCTTGGCAGGCTCTGCCGTGCAGGCTGTATAATCTCAGTAACTTGCCAGGCTCTCTGAGAAGGGTGGGTAGAATATTCTTGGTACCAGCTCTCCCTGTTGCACTCCCTGTACTCCACTGACCACGAGGGGTCAGGAATGGAGGGAGACTTCCGGACCGAGCCCATCATCCCAATAGAGCCTTAGAAGAACCCAAAGGAACTCACACACTATGCTGACAGCATTTTTTCATCATATGGATTCCACAGCTCGTCAGAGCTCCACCCAAAAGACTAAGCCAAATTCAAGCCCAGCCTGTCAGAGACCAACCCCTAGTGATTCATAAAGTACAGAATTCTCTTTTAGGGAAGGCATTTGATTTTTCTGTTTTTGTCATTATTTTGTTTGCCTGTTTGTTTTTGAGAAGTGTTGGTTGGCCATACATGGCTATGCAGGACTCTTACCTTGGTGATAAGGGATTGCTGTTGGTGGTGTTCAGGTATAACATATGCAGTCTTAGGGATTAAATTAAGTTTGGCCACATGCCAGGCAAATGCCTTAACCCTACACTTGCTTTCTGCTCTTTATTACTCCTGAATTTAAAAAATTTGTACTATTTAAACTTTTCATAGGTCTGTAGAAGTTTTCGTGGTTCTGCAGCTCACCCATTTAAATGCACCTGAAGAGTTGCTATTTTCTTTAAAATTAATTTTTTTCAATGGTTGAATCCACAAATTTCAGCAACTATTTGCTTGGCTAAGGCATGAGTTTATAGCCACTAAAACCAGTCCTTATATTTCTCTTTCAAAATGTGATATACTTAAAGGGATGCAGCTTATTCAATGAGATATTACCATGGTCAAATTACATTGGGGCACAGTGGAATATACATCATCACTCCCCGTTGGGTTCTTCTTGGACTGGATAAGTGATCCAAAGTGCTTTAAATGGACTAAAAATGGAAAATAAATTTAATAAAATAAAAAATAATAACATAAAGATGAAAATTATAAATGTCAGTAAATCTAAAGAAAACTAGCCATTTGTGGACAATTTATACAGGTTTTAAATAAAGATAGGTGGTTGGGAGTGTCAACTGGCAAAGCCTTTTTGGAAGGCAATATAGACATTCCTCCTTAAACTAGAAATTGAGCTCCCATTTGACCCAGCCATAGCACTACTGGGAATATACTCTGAAAGGCCAAAAACACACAGCAGAAACACCGTCTACATTCTGTGTTCATAGCAGAACTATTCACAATAGCCAGAATCTGGAACCAACCAGAGTGATCGAGAACAGAAACCGGATAAAGAAACTATGGTACATCTACACAATGGAATACTATGCATCTGTTAGGAAAAAAAGAAGTTATGAAATTTGCCTATAAGGGCCGGAGTGATAGCCCAGCGGGTAGGGCGTTTGCCTTTGCACGCGGCTGGCCTTTGCCAGCCCGGGTTCGATCCCGGCATCCCATATGGTCCCCGAGCACCGCCAGGAGTAATTCCTGAGCGCAGAGCCAGGAGTAACCCCTGAGCATCGCGGGTATGACCCAAAAAGCAAAAAAAAAAAAAAAAAAAGAAATTTGCCTATAAATGTATGGACATGGAGAGGATCATGCTAGTGAAATTAGCCAGAGGGAAAAGGACAGATATAGAATGACTGAATTTATTTGTGGGATATAAAAAAATAGTATGATACGAATATCCAAGGCCAGATAAAATATGAATCAGGAGGTCTTGTCAGTGGATGGACCGTACTGCAAGTGTGTGGGAGTCAGAGATTAGGTAAGAGGGAGAAAGGAGCAGTGTAATAGTAATTGTTGGAAATGATAATACCAGCCTAGAACTGAGCATTGAATGTAGGCAAAGGGATATGCATGATAACCTCTAAATATATTGCAAGCCACAATGTAAGAGAAGGAAGAGAGAGAGATACAGAGAGAGTGAGAGATCACAGAGAGAGAGAGAGAGAGAGAGAGAGAGAAGCAAAGTGCCTGCCATAAAGGCAGATCGAGGAGGGGGAGTGTATCAGAGGTCATTGGTGATGAGAAATGGGAACTGGTGGTGGGATGGGTGCTGGAACACTGCATGACTGAAACCCAAACATGATCGTCTTTGTAACTGTATATCTCATGATGGTATAATTAAAAAAATGGAAAAATAGTAAACAAGATTGAAGGGGAAAAAGAACTTAAGGTGTTAAGGAAAAGGAAGAGAAGTTTACAAATAAGAAGGAAAGATTATTTTCAGTATGAAAGAAAAGGTAAGTTTCTTTGACTACACATGACCTAGCTGAAGAGACAACATAGTGGGTAAGATGTTTACCTTGCATGTACCAGACAGGGCCTTTCCCCAGCACCTTATATTGTACCCCAAATGTCACCGGGAGTGATCCCTGAATGCAGAGTCAGGAGTAAGTCATGAGCACAGTAGGTAAGGTTATTTGTTCCTCTAAGCATGAAGGAACGGAAAATGAAAGAACACTACCCAGTAGATACATACTTCTAGAGTGTTCTACATGGCCTACTCTTGCTTTCTTCTGTTGGGTTCAGAAGCCAGTCACCTGCAAAAGGCAGATTTGTGGGTAAATTTCCCTGCCAGTATCTGGACATTTCTAGCTTTAGACCTGGTAGTATTTCTTCCTCAGATACATATCTGATAGATCTGCATTATGCTAATCTGAATCCTGGTCCTGGTTTACAGGTTCAGCCCAGGTTCTGCAGGTTAAACTCAGTCAGCCATGATATAAGGGCTTGATGAAAGAATACATCAAAGAACATTTTTCCACCTGAGGAAATGGTAAGCTATCAGACCTCTGATTATGTTGCTTCACTGCCCTGATGCAGATCAGAAAGGGTAGAATCTAGACATGCTTCTAATTCTTTCTTGGTTTCTTAGGCAGAGAGGGCTATTTCATTCTCATCGCCATGTCCTGGATTCTTTCAGTGGTGCTTTGCCCACAAAATGCAAGTTGATTATCATATGAAAGATCATGTATGACTTTGCTCCCCTTTCTTTCCATTTCAGATGGAATTACTTTTCTTATTGTATTTTGTCTGAATACTAGAATTTTTTTTATTTTTTATGTACACTAACTGCATCATTTATTTTTTTAAATAAGGTTTTGGATTTTGTATAATAGGTACTTAAGTTATTAGAAAAGTCAATTTTATCAATTCAAAGATTGACTTAAATTTAGGTTTAATTTGGCTGCATTTCATACTGTCTAATACTAGTTCAGATTAGTTGCTCTTTAGCATCTAATTCAAACTCCATATTATAGCCTGACTCCATATTCTAGTCTGACTCTAAAATTTTATTCTATACACTGTTGTATTAAATCCATCTATTACATTTAACAATAACCAAAGTACTCTTAATGGTATACAGGCTTTGAAAATATTTAATCCATTTACCCACACATTGGAAATATGAAGTTAGGCAAAGTGTCATTTATCACCACTTAAAGATGAGTCATGATTTTTGTTCTGATCTTATATTCTTCTGAAAATTCTAGTCATGTCGACTTCTCGACATGTAGTACTTCTATTCTCATTTTAGTGAAACTCGGGCTGTGTCTTGAATGTAGGGATACAAATGTCTTTATTGAAGTACTTTATATTACTAATTTTGCCAAAATATATTTAAATTTAAGTGATGACAAGCAGCAAGATTTTTTGTATAAATTTATGTTAATTTTACAACTTGCATGAGAATACAAATAAATTAAATAGAATAATGTTGAAAAACAGTATTATTTACTACCCTAATTGTAAATCAGTAAACCAAAGCAGTCTATTTAAGTATTTAAGTCTATTTAAGTATGTATTTGATGTATTTGGAAAAGGTTGGAAAACTTGATAAAAGGAAGAGAAAAAAGATATATATATATATATATAGAGAGATATATATCTATATATCTATATATATATATATATCTTAGGCAATATATATACAAAATACATAATTAGGCATTTTATATATATGATTTATAATATATATTTATAATATCTATCATAACAAAATAATTAAAAATAATATAGCTTTTCCACACTTGGGCTTATCTTAAAACCATATATGACTGTATTTTTCTCGAAGATAAAAATAGGGATGAATGCTTAAATTTCTTTTAAAATTTGTGGCAGGATAAGGGAGCAGATATAGGGAATGGATGGGAAACAAGGATCTTTGGCGGCTGTCAGTAAAGGAACATTGGTGTTGGTACTGATGTTAGAATACTGAATACTTGAAACAACTTTACTGTGAACAGCTTTGTAAATAATGATGTTTAAATAAAGCTTAAAAATTGAAAAAAAATTTGAGGCAGGAAAAATGAAATAGGAACATTACTCTAAGTTCACTGTTAATAAAAAAACAAATCTATATGCTAAAACTTCCAGATTTTTATATCAAATTAAGAAAAAAGAGAATAATTTAAATAGAATAGAGAAGGAGATTTTTATAAACTATTTCTTAAGAGGGGATTGTACCATCTGAAGTAAATAGGAGAAATTCTGGAAGAATCCAATCACCCATTTTCAGAGAAGTCATAGAAACACTGTAGCCGGCAAATTGGGTAGCAGATAGTTGGAAAATACTTAAACAGAATTTTAATGAAGAATTGAACTGAATTTAGGGTGTTTAAGAATGCTAAAGTGAACAGTCCTGTTGTACAAAGATCAGAATATAAATTAAAACTGGATATAACCTATGTATTGTGATTTATAAAAGTTGTGACCTGTTGTGAATCAGAGTTTAATTACAGGTTAATATTATTCATTACATACCCATCAAGATTAAGTTATGTCACATACATATGTTTTATGTTAAACTTCATTATGGCATGCCTTGCAGATATTATTTCCCACAAATTGAAAGATTTTAGCAATCTAGCTTGAGGCAAGTTGACATTTTTTCAATGGCATGCACTCACTTAATGTGTGTCACATTTAATTAAGTTGTTTGTATGTTGTTTGACTAGACATATTATATAGTAAACAATAAAATATTCTATAGTAAAAATCAGTTTTTATATGTATTTGGAAACCAAAAAAGTGACTTGATTTATTGTAATACTGACAAAGGAACGACTTTACAATTTTGTCTGCAGTGTGGACATCAGAAATAACTAAATAAGTTTTTTTCAATCATTTAATTTCTCTAAATAAATTCTATGTAGTTAACTAAATTCATTGCATATAGTTAACTAAATTCATTGTTGCTCCTCACATTCCAAAAATATATATTAATATAAAATACAGAGACTGTCACATTGATGAGAAAATAACTACTTGTTTAAAAAATTTTAATATATTTATTCCCTCATGGAATTATTGTGAACAGGAAATATAAACAGATAGGAATACAATTAGCATAGAAGCTATGAGGAATCAATGTAGTTGAAAAACAACAGATGATTGGGTAATAAAGGTGTATTAATATAGATATAAATATAGATATAGATATAAACGTAGATATAGATATGTGTGTATATACATATTTATGCATATATATGATGAAATGCTATACTGCTTCAAGGAATTATGAAGTCAAACAATTTGCAGCAACTTGGATGGAAATGTAGGATAATATGTTAAGGGAAGTAAGTCAGAAGTTCAGTTACAGGAAGATCTCATTTATCTGTTGCATATAGAATAATTGGTACAAAGGAATGCAAGGTATTACAGTGCAATATCTAAAATACTCTTGACCCTAAATTATAGAAATGAAAAAAAGAAATGAAGAGAAGGGTAGAAACTGAAGGCTAAATAAAGAAGATTTGATCGAGAGATAAGGTCAGCAGGAACTAGGAGATTTGGGCACGTTAGTTGTTTAAAAATATAGTACATGTATATAACTAAATGATAGAGTCAACAATAATGAGTGTAGGATCCAAACTGTAATATCCAAACTAAAAAATGTGCTTATTAGGGAGGCAGGCTGGGATGTAATAAGGAACCTGAGGACATTGATGGAAGAAGTTGATACTGTTGTTGTCATTGATGTTGAAATGTTGTATGTCTGGAGTTCTACTGTGCATAAATTTGTAAATCGTGGTACCATGATACTCAAGTGAGTGAAGGAATCCGGAGTTCTGACCTCCATCGCTATTCCAGAATCAGGGACGCTGTCTCCTTTGCCAAGGCATCGAAAATCAGATGGGCTGGACATGTGATGCGATTTGGAGACAACCGCTGGACTAGAGCCGTTACCGACTGGATCCCACGGGATGTCAAAAGATCACGTGGCCGCCCACCTACAAGATGGTCAGACTTCCTTGTTAAGACCCTGAAGGAACGGTTTGAGGCTCTTCATATTCCTGAATCAACCAGATGCCATTGGGCTACATTGGCACGTGATAGGGTCCAATGGAAATGTTACTGGCGCCCGCTCGAGCAAATTGATGAACAACGGGATTCAAGTGATCAAGTGATCAAATGGTACCATGATACAAAATTTAAAAGAAATAAGAAATATAACTCTGCTTTACATTTTAAAATAAAGGGGGGAATTTGAAAATATCAAAATGTTTACAATTATGAATAGGATTGTTTTCTTAATATCCCTTTTTTGTCTTTTTGTTATTTTTTTTATAGGAAATCCATTGACTTTTGGGTGTTGATTTTGTACATTGGTACTCTACTATATGTCACTATTGTTTCTAGGAGCTTTTTGGTAGTGAGATTAGGGATCTCTAGGTATAATATCATGTCACCTGCAAATGGTGATAGCTTGACTTCTTCCTGCCACAGAAAATCAAATAACCAGTAACTAGTTTAAATAAGAATGTAAAACACCTGTACCAAAAACACCTACAAAACACTGCTACAAGAAATCAAAGAGGACACGAGAAAATGGAGATACATTCCCTGTTCATGAATTGGGGCAACTAACATTGTTAACATGGTAATACACCTTAGAGCTTTATACAAATTCAATGTGGACCCTATAAGGATACCCATAAAGTTCTTCAAAGAAGTTGACCAAAGACTCCTGAAATTTGTATGGAATAACAAACGCCATGGATAGCTAAAGCAATCCTTGGGAAAAAGAAGATGGGAGGCATCACGTATCCCAACTTCAAGCTGTACTATGAAGCGGTAGTAATTAAAACAGCATGGTATTGGAGTAAAAACAGACCTGTAAAACTATGGAATAGAGTTGAATACCCTCACACCCATCCACAAATACATGATCATGTAATCTCTGATAAAGGAGCAAAAAATATGAAATGGAGCAAGGAAAAAATACTTCAACAAGCGGTACTGGGAAAACTGGGCAGCTATGTGTAAAAAATGAATTTAGACCTCTGCCTAACACAATGCACAAAAATGAGATAAAAATGGATTAAAGATATTAATATCAGACTTGAATCCATAAAAGTACATTGAAGAAAATATAGGGAAAATCCTCTACATCATCAAAGATAAAGGCATCTTCAAAGATGAAACACCACTAACAAAACAATTTGGAAGCAAAGATAAACATATGGGACTACATGAAACTAAAGAGATTCTGCACCTCAAAAGAAACAGTGAACAAGATACAATGACAATCCACAGAGTGGGAAAGACTATTCACCCTAAGCCCATCTGATAAGGTGTTAATATCCAGGATATATCAAACCCATGGTTGAGCTTTACAAGAAGAACACAGCCAACCCCATCAAAAAATGAGGAAAAGAAATGAACAAAAACTTCCCAAAAAAGAAGAAATTCAAATGGCCAAAAGATATATGAAAAATACTCATCATCACTAATCATCAGGGGAGATGCAAATCAAAACAACAATGAGGTGTTACTTCATACCACAGAGACTTACACACACCAAAAGAGCAAGAACAAGTGCTGGCATGGATGTGATGAGAAAAGGACTCTCATCCATTGTTTGTGGGAATGTTGACTGGTACAGCCTTTTGAGAAAAACAATATGGACATTCCTCAGAAAACTAGAAATTGAGCTCCCATTTGACCCAGCCATACCACTCTTGGGTATATCCTCTGGGAAGTCTAAAACACACAGCAGAAACATCATATACACCTTTATTTTCATAGCAGCGCTATTCACAATAGCCAGAATCTGGAAACAACCAGAATGCTCGAGAACAGATGACTGGATAAAGAAACTTTGGTATATTTATACAATAATACTATGCAGTTGTTAGGAAAAACAAAGTTATGAATTTTGCCTATAAATGGATGGACATGGAGAGGATCATGTTGAGTGAAATTAGCTAGAGGAAAAAGAACAGATATAGAATGCCTACACTTATTTGTGGAATATAAATATATATAATTTAGCAAATCGATGAATAATGAGCAAATCAATGAATAACGGGATTCAAGTGATAATATATATTATAATATTATATATTATATATTATATATGTTATATACATATATATACATACATACATAACGATACTAATATCCAAGACCAAACAAAACATGGATTAGAGTCTTGTCAATAGGTGGAATCTACCCCAAGGTGTGTGGGAGTCAGAGGTTAGGTAAGACAGAGAAGGGAACAGTGTGCTAATAATCGCTGGAAATGACAATATTAGCCTAGAACTGAGCATTGAATACAGGCAAAGAGATACACATGACACCTCTAAATGTATGTGTGCAAAACCACACGATATAAGAGATGGAAAAGAGAGAGAGATAAAGAGAAAGAGAGAAAGATAAAAAGCCTGCTATAGAGTCAGCTGGAGAAGGGGTGAGGAAATTGGGGACATTGCGGGTGGCAAATGGGCATCTATGGAGGATGGGTACTGGAGCACTGTATGACAGAAAAGGAACATGACCATATTTGTAATTGTATATCACAAGGCTTTATAATAAAATATTAAAAATATTTACAACTATAGTTAAAAAGTATATATTCTCAATTCACTGCCTATAAAAATTATCAAATAAATTTCTTCATTGTTACACCAGTCAATTAATGCAATACCAAGAATCTTGTTGGAATAGAGATTATTATCATTATAGTTATGGGATATTATTCTGATTGTTTTGGTTATTTAGAATAATAATGTCTTATAGTGATGCATCAAACCTATAACTCAGAGCAATGAGTGAAAAAAAATCAAAGAAAAATACATAAATTATTGCAATATGTACTATTGAACAGTGTTTCAGGATAAAAAATTCAATTTTCTGTATCTTTCATTTTTCGGATATTATATATAATTTCAAAGTTGAAACTTATTCTTTGTTTAGTATATGCAATTGAAAATAATCCTTTATGTATTCTATATTCTGTATTCTATATTCTTTATTTATTCTATATTTTAATACTTCAAGGGTGAGAAAAGGAAGATGAAATCTCGACAACCACAGCATTTCAATGGCAGGAATGTTGGACATCATCTACTTCAAATTGGTTTTTATAATATAAAACTGATAGCCAGAAAACAAAAGCATGGAAGAAACAATAATCATTTATTTAACTAAAGCTATTTTCTGATTTTTAAAAAACTTTTTCACAATTATCTGTTTATACAGAATATTTTTTTCAATTAATTTTACTTATTATAGGACTTTTCCTTTCTACTGATTTTTATTCTTACTTATATTATTATTGGTTTACTACTGATATGGTTAAATATGGATTTCCTTATCAAAATATTCATTTTATGCAAAATATATATTCAAAGTACTTAAATATTGTTTCATTTTGATTCTTGTCATTTCTCAAAATTTATCTAGAAATGTTTTACATATTATATTGGCAAAAAAATGTAAATGAGTGTGTGTTGATTTTTTGTTTCTAAATATTTAGATTAAAAAAATAACTTGTATGGCCCAGAGGAATAACGTAATCACTTAAAACATTTGCTTTGCAAGAATACAATCATGACTTGAAATCCCTAGGGTCCACATGTGTCAAACAAATCCTGACAGCTTTGCTTTCCGTAATCCCAAAGGCACAAGTGATTTCCAGCTTCATTGCAACCAGGTGTGTGTATGCAGTGCAAAAATATGCACAACTAAAAAAGATGTACAAGTGCCATGGCAAATCCTGGAGATGATGTGTGAGCACTTAAATGATCCTTGGTGAGCACTATGACTATGTCTTATGTGCCTCAAATAAATAATTTTGTTTTGCAAACACTGTAACTTAAGGTGTGCAAACCTTAGTGAACACAAAGGCTACATGCATAGCGCTGAAAACTAGTGTAAGTCCCTAGCAGTATCAGAATAAAAACATATGAATACCACATCCAGGCATGTGTTAACTCCTGGCAACTGTAACAAAATCAACAAGGGAATAGTAGAAGGGGAGGTAATATTTTAAAAAAATGAATACATAAGTATGTAATGTATGGCAATATTCATATTTTCATACTATTATATGATAATATTCTTTCACTATTTTGGTAGTATGCCTTTTTTCAATTTCCCAACTCTGAGAAATTTAAGAGCATTTAGCATATATGTTTTTATTTTCTATCCCCTGACCTCCTATGCATAGTAATGGAACCATACTTAGTTATGAATGAAATTAGAGCAAAGAGGTCCTTTCTTAGGAGTTACACAGCAGATACAGTATTATACAGAAAATAATATCCTCAAAAAATAACAGAACTACACAAGCAGAGATTTTCTCTTTCATGAACCTTACTTAAGTTTAATCTATTTATGAATCTGATCATCATGTTCATTTTAATGAGTTTTGAGGTACACATTGGAATCTTTCCAAAGATGAATCAATATTACATAAGTTCATACATCTTTGCCCTAAACTCTAATGCTAAAGACATTTCATTCTCAGTTTACACGTCATTCCCCAAACCTAACCCATATATTGCTTATAGATAGCACAGTCTGCCTTGAACCACCCACAAAGGGATTTAATTGTTCTTTGTGTAGCCCACTTGACTATAACCCACCTTCCTAAATGTATGCTTCTTGGTTCTTCCTCTGTAAAATTCTCTAACTTGTCACCTTTCAGAAAGCATGATTACTTTGAGAACAATAGTGCAAACGCCCTACCCACTGGGCTATCGCTCCTGCCCCAATAGTACACTATCTTTCTACTCGCTAGCCAATGTCAAAACATGACCTTGTCACTCAATTTGAAGTGGTATTACACACTTGCAATTATGATATAACAACTGCAATGGAAATACAAAATATTTACATTACTCCTCTAAGTATTCCTAATCCTTTTATAGTCTATTCCCATCTTCTACCACTTTTCACCCACTCAGTTGCAGACAAAAACTTTATATTCTTACCTATCAGTTGTCTGTTCCAGAATTTTCCTTGAGTAGAACCATGTAAACTTTTTTTTGAATAAAGCTTCTTTTGTGCTTCCTAAAGTCTTTAAGTGTCATTCATTATCTTATTACTTTTCAAATCAATTTAACATTTCTGGAAAGGATGGTAAATTGCTTATTCATTCACATGCTAATGGACTGTGCATTTCCTTCTGTTTGGAAATATTAGAATAAAGTTACAATAAATACTATATATAAGCCTTTTTTATCTTTAAAGGTGATTTTCTTCAACTTTCTTTCATGGAAATTTTCATTCAGAAAAATTTAGTTTTGGTTGCAATAACTGATGAAAGCCCAATGGCATCTGGTTGATTCAGGAATATGAAGAGCCTCAAACCGTTCCTTCAGGGTCTTAACAAGGAAGTCTGACCATCTTGTAGGTGGGTGGCCACGTGATCTTTTGATATCCCGTGGGATCCAGTCGGTAATGGCTCTAGTCCAGCGGTTGTCTCCAAATTGCATTACATGTCCAGCCCATCTGATTTTAGATGCCTTGGCAAACGAGACAGCGTCCCTGATTCTGGAATAGCGATGGAGGTCAGAACTCCGGGATTCCTTCACTCACTTGAGTGAGACGTGATATTCCAAGCATAGCTCTTTCGATTCCTCTCTGGGAGACCCAAATAGTATTCTCATCCTGCTTTCGTAGGGCCCAGGTCTCTGAGGCGTATGTTAATGCAGGGAGAACGGTGGAGTCGAAGAGATGTGCCCGGAGACGGAGGTTCTTTGTCCTTTTAGCTATTTCTTCGATGCCTTTGAAGGCATTCCATGCCGCTCTCTTCCTCCTGCGCAGCTCAGGTTTTAGGTCGTTCATCATGTTGACTTCTCGACCTAGGTACACATAACTGCTGCATTCAGAGATGTTTGTTCCATTGAGAGTGAATGGGGCCTCAGGAACTAGTTCATTTCTCATGAACATAGTTTTCTTTAGATTCAGCTGTAGACCTACCTTTCCACATTCTCAGTTAAAGTCAGCCAGCATTTGTGCCGCTTGGTTAAATCAACCAGATGCCATTGGGCTACATTGGCACGTGATAGGGCCCAATGGAAATGTTACTGGCGCCCGCCCGAGCAAATCGATGAATAACGGGATTCAAGTGATCAAGTGATCAACTGATGAAAATCTCTTTTTTATAGCTCATTATAAATTACTTATTCATCAATCTAGTATTCTACCCACAAGGCAGAGCCTGGCAAGCTACCCGTGTCGTATTTGATATGCCAAATACCTGTAACAATTATAGACCTCATTCCTATGACCTGAGGGAATGGTTTGAGGCTCTTTATGTTCCTGGAGCAAGCAGGTGCCCTTGGGCTCTACTAGCATGAGACAGAACATATGGAGATGCTAACGGTGCCCGCTCAAGCAAATCGATGATGAATGGGTAGACAATGACAGTGATCAATCTTAATTTTTATCTTATGCTCATCCATTTATCAACCTCTTTGACTGTTTTTACACATTTGACAGTTACAGATATTAATATTACTATAAATATCTAAGAATACCTATAATTGAGTTCAATATTTATCTCAATTCTCCATTTTGAAAAATCTCTAAAAATTAATAACAGGGGCCAGAGCAATAGCACAGCAGGTAAGGTGTTTGCATTGTATCGCGTGCAACCCAGGTTCAATCCCCAGCATCTCATATGGTTCCTTGGGAAGTTCTAAGATTAATTTCTAAGTGCAGAGCCAGGAGTTCCCCCTGAGCATTGCTGATGTCCCAGAAAGCCATAAAAAAGTAAAAAAATAGATATATGTAAATATTATGTGACTCATTAATTCTGACAAATTCATATATTAGACTAAAAGCATACCAATGTCGGAAATTTAACATCAAAAAGTTTTTTCATGACCTTTAGAATTCATAAATATTTCCATCAGCAAGGGACACTATATATCATATTTGTTCCTCTTAAATTCACTATAGTAGTTTAAAAATTTGAATGAGAATAATAACATAATCAGGATATATAAAGTTTATTTACTTCAGCATAATTTTTTGTTAGGCATTTCTGTTGTCACTTGATCACTTGCCATCCCATTCATCGATTTGCTCTACCAGATGCCAGTAATATCTCCATTTGACCCTATCATGTGCCAGTGTAGCCCAATGGCATCTGGTTGAGGCTTCAGGGAATCCGAAGAGCCACAAACTGTTCATTCAGGGTCTTGACGAAGAAGTCAGACCATCTTGTAAGTGGGCGGCCACATGATCTTTCGACATCCAGTGTGATTCAGTCGGTAACGGCTCTAGTCCAGCGGTCATCTCCAAATCGCATTACATGTCCAGCCCATCTGATTTTTGATGCCTTGGCAAAAGAGACAGCGTCCCTGACTCTGGAACAGCGATGGAGGTCAGAACTCCAGATTCCTTTTCTCACTTGAGTAAGGCATGATATTCCAAGCATAGCTCTTTCAATTCCTCTTTGGGAGACCAGACTAGCATTCTCATCCTGCTTTCATAGGACCCAGGTCTCTGAGGCATATGTTAATGCAGGGAGAATGGTGGAGTCGAAGAGATGTGCCCAGAGCTGGAGGTTCTTTGTCTTTTTCGCTATTTCTTCCATATTTTTGAAGGCAATTCATGCCACTCTCTTCTTCCTGTGCAGCTCAGGTTTTAGGTCTTTCATCATGTTGACTTCTCGACCTAGGTATACGTAACAGCTGCATTCAGAGTTGTTTGTTCCATTGAGAGTGAATGGGGCCTGTTGTAGAAATTGTAATTCATTTATTTTCATTACATTGACAAACCATAGCTATACCTTATATTTCCTATTGTAAGTTTTAGATGAGTATAAAAATTGTATACTTCCTTTTGTGGATGCATTTATATCTTTTGAATAATTGTCTGGAATTGAAAATTTTGAACTACAGCGTATGACCAAATTAGTTTATGACAATTTGCTCATTCATTCCATAGTCATCATATCTTTTGCTCTTGCCCATGTTTTTAACTTTTAACCATT
The DNA here is from genome assembly GCA_021461705.1 of Cryptotis parvus. Classification (NCBI taxonomy): domain Eukaryota; kingdom Metazoa; phylum Chordata; class Mammalia; order Eulipotyphla; family Soricidae; genus Cryptotis; species Cryptotis parvus. The sequence goes on from JAJIBD010026678.1 coordinate 32,353, forward strand.
AAGTCTTATTCAGTTTAGCAATATGCTATAATTTTCTATGAATATGCTGACATTATTTTTCTTTTACCTTTATTACTTCTATTTTTACCTTTTTTCATTAAGTAGTATGTCAAGTACTATGATATTTCTGATACTAGCTAAAACAGTTCAATTTAATATTTTAATAAACTATAGTCAACATAAAAATGTTTATAAAACCATTACCATTAATGCAATATTAAAGCTTAGCCAACTGAGTCACTCGTTTAACTAAAAACACAAAACAAGCAAAAAAAAAAATAACGACACCAGGAAGATAGACTTATGAATACTCTCTAAGTGTTAGTAGGGATTTTATTAGCTTATTTTGGTTACAAAAATTTCAACTTTTAAAAAAGTTTGGTAATTTTCTTTCCTTTCCCAATCCTAATTCTTATAGAATCAAATTTTGACTCATATGTATGAAAGGTTACTAAGTATAAAGCTAAAAAGTTACTGAAACATTGGACATTTTAAAGTTATTTTTCCAAATATGGAGTAAGAAATTTTGTGCATGATAAAAAATAACTGCATGTATACTAAATGCAAGGGAAGTAGAACTGAGTTAAAACAACATATTCCTCATTTAAAATAATTATTACTTCTGCTAATTTTCTTAAATATTTTAAAAATAAGAGAATTAAAAAAAATTAATTTCTCTTTATATTTTTAATAACTGAAAAAGCATTTCTACTGCATGCTGTTATAGTGAATATGCAATAAATGCAATCTATTAAATTACACTTTCAATGATTTAATAGAAGTTAATTTTCTCTATATGTTTTTTGTCTTTTATGTATCCAGAGCAAAATGTTAACACAAGAAAATAAGTGTCAGGGTTTGAGAGACAGTATAGCTGATAGGGAGTTTATTTTGAAAAGGGCTGACCCAGCTTCCTTTCCCAGTACCCTGTGTGGAATCACAAGTGCTCCCCTATAAGCTTTTGAGCACAGAGGTAGGGGAGAAAACACTGAGTAAAGTCACGTGTGGTCCAATGAGCTTCATTTCGTATGGCTTTTATTTCACAACCTATAAATCACACTGTGGAATATGTTGACTGATATGGCTGGTTTTCTCTTTGATAGCTTCCATAAAAACATTCCTCAAAGATAAACGGACTATTTTGCTACTATACTTTGAAATGTGCATTACATCAGTACCCACACAGCAGCTCTATAACTCTGGGATCATGACTGAGCTGTTGTTTTAAAACATTGTGTGGTAGTATTTGTGACAATATTCTTTACTTTGGAAGCTTTTAAACTATGTTACCTGAAACTTCTAGAGAACCTAGGCAGTTGAGTAAATTAATCAAAATTTTCATTAATTCAAAAGAAAAGGGATGTAGATTTTCAGAGTTGTGATCAAAGACAACTCTACTAATTATTATTTGGAAATTTAAATTTCTTGTGTGTTTTAATGATAATAAGGATATGGAAAAATTGGAAAATGTTTTCTTTATATAAAATGATTTTCAGTGTGATTAATTATTTAATTAAAAACTTTGCAATATCAAGGTATTAGATTTCTGCATTAAAATATAATTGTATACATTTTAAAATTTTCTGTTTAGTGGTACACAGTATCACACTTAGCTATTAAGCTAATCTCTAATTTTTGGCCTTCTTTATCTTTCTATAAAGATATAAAATAATTTATATAGAGATAGAAAAATATTCTGAGGCTTGCAATTAAAAATTAGAAAAAAGAACTTAAGAAATGTTTAAATTCCTCTGTGAACTTAGGAAGTGGACAGTTGGACTCTGAAACCAACTGTGGACTGTCTATTTGCTAAATGTATAATTTTATGTAAAAAGTACAAAATTATTGGGAGAAGAAAAGCTATTAAAATAGATTTTAGCCTTTCTCTTTCAATTCATTTAAAGTTGAATTCAGGCATTTACATATGGGAACATTTCCACTATTATTTCAAAGTTACATTATCAATTCCAAACGTATTCCACTTTAGCATTTACCCTAAAAATAAGTGATATCCTTTAACATTATGATGTACAATTATACTGTACTAAAAATGATGTGAAGATATAACAATAAGAAAGAAATATAAAAAGTTTAAAAGCTATTTTCATGAAAGTGCCTGAAAGTGCTGAAAAAAAGTCTCCACTAACAGTTCACAAATAATATTCTTATGCAGTACAGAAAAAATTTGAACAAGAAAAAAGGGCAGTAAGTACAATGATAAGTTGGCAAAGTTATTTACAGATATTTTGAACTAAAATTCAAGAGACTACAAAAAGATCATTTCCTGAGATAATTTCTTTAAGGTTTTATCTACAAAAGGCTACAAAAGAAAATATTTTAGGATAATTTATCCTTAGGAAGTTATCTTAAGATAATTTCTTCGAAGAATATATTCTTTTTAAAAAAGGCCATATAGAGAAAACTTGCCTTGTATCTATGAGACACTTTGTTTAATTCTCAGAACCCAGAACATAGAAAACTTTCACTGTATCACTGTATCACTGTCTTCCCACTCATCATTGATTTGCTTGAGTGGGCACCAGTAAAATCTCCATATGTCCTGTTCTCATGCTAGTAGAGCCCAAGGGCATCTACTTGCTCCAGGAACATAAAGAGCCTCAAACCATTCCATCAGGTCATGAGAATGAGGTCTATAATTGTTGCTGGTATTTGGCATACAAATACGACACGGGTAGCTTGCCAGGCTCTGCTGTGCTGGTGACATACTCTTGTAGTTACCTCTAAATCCAACAATTATTGATGAACTTGAAAAGACTTGAAAATCCGGACTTGAAAAAGACTGCTGCAGGGTGGGTCTGGATGAGCTTGGCTGTGATAGGCTCCTCTGCTGGATGGACTTCTGATGAGAGGAAGTCGGATGTGGAAAATGGCGGCCCTCATGGAGTGGGGAGTCGTCTGGCTTGTTGCGAGGCTCTGCTGGGGTGGGGGCCAGGGCTAGAAACTGCCATCCCTCCCGAGTGCCTCGTGAGTGGCTGGGTACCGGGAGAGCTGGTAGAAACTCTGCCCCATGTCTGTGAGTCTCTGGATCAGCATACCTGGGCCGGACTTAAAAACCGACTGCTGCAGGATGGATCTCGATAAGCTGGGCTGTAATAGTCTCTTTTGCTGGGTGGAGTTCTGACGAGAGGGAAGCTTGGATGTGGAAAATGGTGGCCCTCATGGAGTGGGGGTCATCTGGCTTGTTCTGAGGCTCTGCTGGGGTGGTGGGCCAGGGCTAGAACTCACCATCTCTCCTGGGTGCCTCGTGAGCAGCTGGGCACAGGGAAAGCCAGTAGCAGCTCTGCTCCATGTCTGTGAGTCCTGGAAGTTTAAAAAAACTTTAAAAAGCATAAGTCAACATTGCATTGATGCAAAGAAGTAAACATTTGGAAGTAAACATGTAAAAGAATAGAATTACAACCTATGTTCTCAGAACTTAGAATTAAATCCAAAACTCACACTCAATTGTTAGTGGAAAATTGGTAAGAAAGGAAAAATAGAAGCTGCCTCTTTTGCATTCAATTTTGGGTTTGGCTACTTTAGAATAAATCTGCCATATACATTAGTGGTTGAATCTCTGTATAGAACTGTGTTTTCCATTTAGATAACTCTGTAGGAATAGAATGGTTGTATTATGTAAAAGCAAAATAAGCAACATTTTAAGAAATAGGCTTCTAAACTGGTTGTGAAACTGCATTCTCATAAGAAGCTATGAATTATTCTCATTTTTTTTTTGGTCCAAGTCTCATATATTCTGTTTTACTTTTTTTCTACATTTTAACTATCTGAAAATGTGTAATGGCATCTTATAGTTGATTTAACTTTCAGTTCTCTGTGACTGATCACTGTATCACTGTCTTCCTGTTCATCATTGATTTGCTTGAGCGGGCACCGGTAACATCTCCATAAGTCCTGTCTCATGTTAGTAGAGCCCAAGGACGCCTGCTTGCTCCAGGAATATAAAGAGCCTTAAACTATTCCATCAGGTCATGGGAATGAGGTCTATAATTGTTACTGGTATTTGGCATATCAAATATGACTTGGGTAGCTTGCCAGGCTCTGCCATGGGGGTAGCATACTCTTGTAGTCATTTCTAAACGCAGCAGTTATTGATGAACCACGCGGCGCGCCTGGCCGCCCAAGCTGGGCTGTGATAGGCCAGTCTGCTGCGTGGATTCTGATGAGAGGAAAGTCCGGATGTGGAAAATGGAGGCCCTCATGGAGTGGTGGTGGTGGTGGTGGGGGGGGTGTCTGGCTTGTTGCGAGGCTCTGCTGGGGTGGCGGGCCAGGGCTGGAAACCGCCATCCATCCTGGAGCCTCGTGAGTGGCTAGGCACAGGGAGAGGCAGTAGCAGCTCTGCCCCATGTCTGTGACCCCTAATATAAGTCATAAATTATTCTGACAGTGCATCAGAAATTTTATTATTTTTTGGTTTTTTGTTTGGCCTTTTTGGGTCACATGTGGTGATGCTCAGGGGTTTTTCCTTGATCTATGACAGATTTGTCCCATGACTGTGGTTATTTTTTTCCTCATGTGGTTATTTACTATTTCTTTATCTTACTTTGGCTAAAAATGTGTGTTCAAATATTTTGTTCATCTTAAAAATTGAATTGTAGACTTATTTTGAAATGGAGAATTAATGTCAAATTGTGAACTCAGAGACTTTTGCCACACTGATTCTACTATTAAAGTGTCAATATTTCTTAAGGATGATCTCATATGATCTTTGTTTTTTCCAGATGACTTATTCCACCATATATAATACAACCTAAGTCTCTATCCTTTTGAAAATGGATAAAGCATTATCAATTTTCTCATTTATTTAGATTGTATTATTTTGTTCCTTTTTGTTCTGTAGCTATTGGTTTTCATATGTTGAATCATAATTTCATTCCATGGATAAATTTCTTATAGTGCATGATTTTAAAAATATATTGTTGAATTAAATACTGTACTGTATTGTTGCCCTCACTAGAATTTATTTCTTACTTTGTAGTGACCTTTAATGTATTTAGATTCAAGAATTGCTGAGGTTATAAATATACTTGAAAGTTTTTCTTCCTTTGAAAATGTTTTTAAAGAGTTTGAGGAGGATAGGTATCAATACCTTTTTTAATGATTGATAGAAATCTACTATAAAACCACATATTACTGGGTTTGGGTGGCTTTGGGTAAGTATTTTTAATTTCCCTTACACATCAAAAAGATTTTCTACATCTTGATTTTGTCTTTAAATGTCATATATTTCTAAGAATTTGCAAATGTACTTTTGATTTCTATTTTGATAGTAGTAGTATAGTGTTCATAACATTCTCCTAAGATTATTCTATTTATCAATATTTGATAGTTATATTCATAATATTATTATTCATATTTTTATTTATTTATATTTTTATTCATATTCCATATCTATAGTATCTTCTCTATTGAGTCTAGGTTCCTTCAATGTTGTCATCCCTATAGTGAGTCTAGATCTGTGTTGTCTCTGTTAGGCATTTTGTTGAATGACCAGCTCTTGTATTTATGATGTCTTCATTAACTTTCTGATCTCAATTGCAATTTTTAAAAATTCATTATAATAATAAGTTTTATTTTATTTCTATTCCTTTTATAACTTACAATTGTTTATTTAAAATTTTAAAATTGATTTTCATCTTACCTGTTTTAGTTGTTCATGCCATATGCTTAATCTCCATATATCTTTTTTCCTTTTCCATTTATTTGATTCCACATATATTCTGTTGTTTGGGTGTAGAATTCTCTGTAAATATTTATTACATTCATCTCATTTAATTTTTTCACTTATGAAAATTGTTTCCTTATTGATTTTATGTCCTGATATTTGTTTATTCAGTAAATGCAGTCTTAAGGATCCCTGCTGTTTTGTGTTGCTGTAAATATCTTTATCTTGTCTTATATCACTTGTCTTCCTGTTCACTGATTTGATCTAATGGGCACCAGTAATATCTCCATACACCTTGTCGCAAGCATGTGTAACCCAAAGGCATCTGCTTGCTTCAGGGGCAAGAAGAGCCTCAAACCATTCTTGCTGGTCATTGGAATGAGGTCCATAATTGTTACTGGCTTTTTGGCATATCAAATAAAACACAGGTAGCTTGCCAGGCTATGCTGTGTAGGTAGTATACTCTCAGTAGAAGGCTCTCATATCAAGCATTTACAGATGAAATTTAAAGGGGAAAGATCAGGTTTTCTCTTGGGTGGAGCTCTGAGGAACTGTGGAGTCTGGATGTTGAGAATGACTGACCTCATGATGTGTGGTTTGCTCTGGCTTCTTTCTAGGCATACTGGGATCACAGGTATCAGCTAGAACCTGCCTAGAACTGTATTCAGTGTATAAATGTGAAAGATTCTGGGAAGGACGTGATCCTAAAATCTAGTACTATCTAGAACTGTTGCACAGCTGTGGAGTGGCTGTGCACTGACAGAGCTGTGGGTCTGGCGTGTGGTTTCACTTCCAGGGTAGCTGGCATGGAGGTGGAGGAAAGGGTGGAAGAGCCGAAATCCCTGTTCCAAGTCTGGCCAGCGTGGTCCCTCCCCTGCACGTGTAAGTGAACCCTTGGAGCAACGTTGGACTCTGCCAGGGGCTGTCCGAGCCCTTACTGGGAGGTCAACTGACCTGACCTCCCGGTAAATATCTTTATGCTTCTGTTAATACTTGTCTATTACGTTTTGGTGTTAACTTGCATGAAGAATATTGTAACATGTTGTGTTTCCCTGATGTACAGATTTCTTTATCATTATATAATGTTTATTTTTTGTCTTTCATTTCCACCTTTTGATTAGAAGACTTATATTTTATAATGGTTTAATGACTTCTGCTTTCAAAAAATTACAGTGGCTTAGATTATCACTGATCCCTTCATCATAAGTTTCTATTTGTCTTTATAGCCAGAGTGACTCTCTGTAAACAATATATCATTTGATTTTTTTTTTTTTGGTTGGGCCACACACAGCAGTGTTCAGGGCTTACTCTAGGTTCCACACTCAGAGATCACTCCTCATGGGGCTCAGAATATTACATGGAGTGTCAGGCACAAAACTGGTCATCCCCAATCAAGGAAAAGTCCCCATCCACTCTAATATTGCTTCAGCCCCTGGACTTTGCTTTTTAATACAGCTACTCTAAACTGTTACGTTCTTTTTTATCTTTTGTCTCTTGTTATATTATTGTTTTATTTAAGTTTTTACAAAATTGAAAAAAATTTTAGAGGATGATCCCAGAGCACAGAGCCAGGTGTTAGCCCCAAGTATAGCCAGATATGGCCTCAAAACATTTTGTTCTTTATGTAGAAAAACATAACTTTATGTAAATGCATAAATAGATATAAGGCATTTTTCTGTAGAAAAAATCTCATTTCAAGACTTCTTGTAAAGAATATTTATTGGTAGATATTTTATTGTTTAAAATATCTCTCTCTTCTTTATAGCTGAAAAGAAATATTTTTTGTAGTGTTCTTAGAAGTTTTATCTCTGTTTTAGACATGTCACTATATAGTCCTCTTATGTGTAGTTTCTGTTGAGATGCCTAATGACAGACTTTGTTAACATGCTTCCTTCACTTCCTGCTGCACTAATAGTAATAGTGTAATAGTCTGTCTTTGTCTTGCATTCTTAAAAATTTCACTGATACTGATGTAGCTACTGTTTTATTTATGTAGCCAGAATATTTTTTTTAGCTTTATGGATTTAGGTATTGAATTTCTCCAACAGGTTTAGAAATCTATAGCTAACATTTATTTGTTTTTTTTCTCCCAATATTTCTGTGCTGATACTGGGATTGGGAAGTTCTATTCTTTAATGCTTTCTCTGTTGTCATCCTAAACTCTAGGTTCTCTAGTTTGGGCTTAATACGAATCAGCAGTCAATAGTTCTTTCTCCTGAACCATGCAGCTCTGACAGTCTAGTTGTTTCTTCGTCTTCTACAAACCTACACTTCCTGTGTCTCTCTCCCCCCAATCATTTCTCATGATGATGTTATCCACTCCTCATAATTACATCTAACGATGGCTTGATTTGTCTTTGAGGTTGTATTTCAGTCTACTAGTATGCTCTGTATTTCTTCCAGATGTGTTCCATTCCTGATAGTTGGATTTCTTTTTTAATTATTTTATTATACCACCTTGAGATATACAATTACAAAACTGTTTCATGGTTAGGTTTCAGTCATACACTGTTCCAGCACCTGTCCATCCACCAGTACACATTTCCTACTCTCCTGATTCCCTCCCGTACTCTGAGCCTGCCTCTATGATGGGCATTTTGCCTCCTCTCTCTCTTTCTCTGTCTCTCTGTCTCTGTCTCTCTGTCTCTCTCCCTCTCCCTTTCACTAACTCATTGTGGCTTGCAATACATACATTTAGGGATTATCATGTATATCCCTTTGTGGACATTCAATGTTCAGTTTCAGGCTGATAACAATGCAAGGACTACCCTTTGTCACTATTTTCAAGAGTTTTCTTAATTCCAATGACTTATTTTTTTGCTGGAATTATATCTTTAAAAGTATTTTTTGTTTGCAGGAACTGTTAATGGTAAAATTTATATAAATCATTCCAGGACCATACCCTCCACCAAAGTGTCTATTTCCTACTATTATCCTAGTGTCTCTTCCTCATATTCCTCCCTCCACCTGCCCCAGTAACCTTCCTAGTGAAGATCAGTTATTTAATTATGCTGTCTTTGGGCATATGTTAGTTCCCATTTATATTTCCCTATGTACCATACATGGGAGAGATCATTCTGTGTTGGTCTCTCTCCTCTGACTAACTTCACTTAGCATGCAAGATACTCTCCAAATCATTTGCAGCAGCAAGTCATAATACTTCATCTTTTCTGACAGCTGAATAGTATTCTAATGTCTCTACATACTATAATTTCTTTATACATTGAGCTGTTTTTGGACAGTTGGGTTGTTCCAGATTTTGGTTTTATTTGTACACTGCTCTATTGAGTATAGAATTATAATTTTTTGGCATCATTACCAAATTTTCTACTCCTACTGCCCTACCCACAGTTATGGTGACTGACTGTGCTTTTTATGTTTTTTTGTTTTTTTTTGGGTCACATTCTATGTTTCTCAGGGCTTGCTCTTGGATCCATATTCATAGATCACTCCTGGCAATGCTTAGGGGGGACCACATATAGGTTGTCAATGGTCTAACCTTCCATACTAGCTGTCTGACCTTCAACAATGTCTTTTTTGGACCTATAAGGTTGAATCATTTTCTTTCCTTTCCTTTTTGTGTAGCTTATTTAGAGGTAGGAATACAAGTTCTCTTGACAATCAGAGTAAGTAAATTGAGACATCTTCTTGGTCCTAAGCTCAAAGACTAGAGCATTGAACATAAAATATGAACTTCTATTCACAGCTAAGAGCTTCTGTCTGAGTGATGCTAATATTTTGGGATATAGTAGATGGTATCACTTGTCATTTGTCACTTTTCTTCCTGTTGTTCATTGATTTGCTCCAGCAGGCGCCAGTAATGTCTCCATTCATTGAGAATAGGGTCCATTATTGTTACTGTTTTTGGCATATTGAATACACCACAAGTTGTTTGCCAGGCTATGCCATGGCTCTGGGTTCAACCCAGGGGCCCCAGTCTTTTTCTATGTAAGACCATCAACCATCCAGGGTCCATGGAGCAGAGCCCTGGGTGGAGACAAGCCTGTCTCCTGTCTACCACCAGCTATGCAGCTGGTCACCGCAGCCACACCTGCAACACCTCGAGTGGCAGGAAATAGAGGGTATGCAGGTAATATTTGCAGTAGAGGTTCCTGGAATCTTAGTTCCAGTCCTATCTTAGTTGGGAGTTTAATTAGAAGATAATTCTGGAGGCTTAGTTTCAATGACAAACTATAATAAAGCTCTCTTAACAAAAGACTGAGTTTTCATGTACTTCTCTATGTTGTACTCTGGATGAGTTTAATCACTTTAAGAATTACTTCTCCTTGAGTATGGGAAGGGGGGAGAGAGAGAAATAAAGAAAAAATGGGGGCTGGGGGGGGGGGGGGGGTGGGGGGGGGGGGCGGCAGGGGGGGGGGGAACACATTGATTAAAAAATAGGAGGGGCCAAAAGAATTTTTCTCCTTTTTTATAGTTCTTTTGGAATCATAGTGGAAGTCTCAAAGACATTAGAGAGAGGTACTATGGAAGTGTCTCTGGCAGCAGTTACCACCAGTAGGTTACCAGAGTAAAAGCACAATGATTTAGTCCATAGGTTCTTTTTTTTTTTTCATGGGAAATCAACTCAGTAGGCCTCTAGAAGTATGCTGAAGCCAAGTGCTATTTTTCTGGCATAATAGTCAACATAAGAAAACAGTCTTCTCATCAGAAATGAGGTGTGCCTGGTCTGATTTATATACATTGTCCTGAAAGTGGGACTTTACCATGTAGCATATTGTTATAGTTATATGGGTCCAAGAAGAAAGGCTCCTGAGTTTCCAGAGCATGATATTCAATGGGCAAGCACTGTCAATTGAAAACGAAAATTTAGGGCATTAAGGGCCAGCGTGACAGTTCAGCCAGTAGGACAGTAAAGTATTTGCCTTGCATGTGGCCAGCCTGGGTTTGATCCCTGGCTTTCCATATGGTCGCTCGAGCACCACCAGGGAGTAATTCCTGAGTGCAGACAGGAGAAACCTGTGATTATTGCAGGGTCTGACCCAAAGAGAAAAAAAAATCTAAAGCACTAAATGTGCACTTAAACTCTTCTCTGGGACATATTCCCACTTTAGACAGGCAGAAGCAAAACAGTGGAGAAGAGAGAGGGAGGGCATATATAGAATTATCACTAGTACATATATGTTCTTAGCCTAAGTAAAAAATTTGAACCCACCTTGAGCAAGGCAGAGAAAGACAGTTGTGTCTAGTCTCTGTCTCTGGTGAGTATCTCAGCAAGTCACTAGCTGTGCATCAAAGCCAGTACCTGCCCCTGAGACTCAAACTTCAGTAGTAAATGAAGTTATCCTGTTGGACACATATTTATGTTGAGGCACTTTTGGTTTATATTTATATACACATATATATATACATATATATAAATATATATTAATGTATTTTGAATCTGTATATTCTACAGTGACCTGTATACCTCTACATCAGTGTTTTTAAATCTTTGTTTTCAAATCTTTTCCTAACTGTAGCTCTCTTCTGATCTTTTTTCCTTCCTCTGGCCTTCCCCTTTCCTGTGCCTCTAATTTATGTGATTTTTATTTGGGGCTACCTGGAATGTCCTGGGGTTTTTAGGAGACTGTGTTATTTCTGCTTGAGAAACACTGTCTGCATAATAACCAATGCTGAATGCTGAATGCCTAGTATCTATTCATCACTACACAATTAATACATTTATCCATTGTATAGACGTCCAAACTCACTTTACCATTGCTCACTCCATTTAAGATAATGTCTTTTCCTATTTTTTATTAATTTATCTTTAATATACAGCGAAAGTCTATGGCATTTTTATTTTAATATATTTTATTTAGCATAATCCTATATTTTATACATTTTATATCAAGTTTTAAGTGTAATATTCCATTGCATACACACACATACACAATCCCCTTCATATCCATTGTTTTAAATTTAAAATTTTATTATACCACCATGAGATATACAATTACAAGGATGTTCATGTTTGGATTTCAGTCATACAGTGTTCCAGCACCCATGTCTCCACCAGTGCCCATTTTCCAACACCTATGTCCCCGATTCCCTTCCCCTACCCCCTCCCCTAGCCTGCCTCTATGGCATTTTTTAATCTCTTTTCTCTCTTTATATTTCTCTCTCTCTTTCTCTTCCTTCTCTTACACATTGTGGATTGCAATACATACATTTAGAGGTTACCATCTGCATCTTTTTTGCTTATAGTCTTCATATCCATTTATTGACCAGTTGACACCTATTATGTTGGGTTCTGAGCAGCTAGTCTTAGGGATACCATAATTTCCCGCCACAAGGCCCCTAAGGGCTTAACCCAGAAGTTGGTCATACCCAATCATTTAAACGCACATGAAAAACATCTGTGCTTATCCAAGCTCAAGTGAAGAAGGGTGGGCTTGGTCTTCAGACCACAGGGATATGTAAATCTGTGATTCCTGTCTGTTGCATGACCCAGGATCTTGAAAATGCCATGTGATTTGTGCTTGTTCCCCCTTCACTCCCAAACTGTATAAAAGTCTTAAACTGTGTTCAGTGAAGGGGAAGAGGACTGCTTCCCAGAAGCCCCATGCTGCATTGGTGTCTTTCTTTTCTTTTTAGCAGCAGTGGCAAGACAGATGCTTCTTCCCAAGTACTTCCCTGTCCTTTGGCAGGGATGAAGTCTGGCAAGATTCAGGTCTCCCTCATTCGTGCCAGGGGCGGTAGCTGGAGAGGGCCCCCAACACTATTGATTATCTGTTTCTGTGCTGGGTCTTGGAATGAATGAGTCTAAGCATGCAAACTATTTAATGACTGCATCTTTGCTTACTATCTCATTGTGGATTTTGTGAAATCGTTAATTTGATTTTCAAAGCTAGATGTTTTTGACTTTTTACTCAAAATGCTGTCATATCCTCAAAAAAAATCAAGCCATTTGTATTTAGTGAAAAGCTATGTGGTTTGTTTAGATTGTCACTTGTCACACTAGGTATATGTGTGAGATTATTCAGCCTCTCCTGCCTACTTAAATGAATTGTGCTCCTTCATTTGCCCAATGTGTAGAGTTCATCAGCTAGTTTTTATGGCGTTATCAGAAAAACTCAATGTGGCTCCAATATGGTAAGTCCAGAGTAGGGGGATTCAGAGATTTCTGAGTTATATTCTTGGACTGAAATAATTTAACTCAGTTGTAAAGTAGAAAAAAAAAGCATTATTATAACAATATGTTTCTGTCTTTATGGATGGCACATTTCTGAAAATATTTTCAAATCTTGATCACTTGATCACTTGAATCCCGTTATTCATCGATTTGCTCGAGCGGGCGCCAGTAACATTTCCATTGGACCCTATCACATGCCAATGTAGCCCAATGGCATCTGGTTGATTCAGGAATATAAAGAGCCTCAAACTGTTCCTTCAGGGTCTTGACAAGGAAGTCTGACCATCTTGTAGGTGGGCGGCCACGTGATCCTTTTGACATCCCTTGGGATCCAGGCGGTAATGGCCCTAGTCCAGCTGTTGTCTCCAAATCGCATTACATGTCCAGCCCATCTGATTTTAGATGCCTTGGCAAACAAGACAGCATCCCTGATTCTGGAATAGCGACAGAGGTCAGAACTCCGGATTCCTTCTCTCACTTAAGTGAGGCGTGATATTCCAAGCATAGCTCTTTCGATTCCTCTCTGGGAGACCCGAATAGCATTCTCATCCTGCTTTTCGTAGGGTCCAGGTCTCTGAAGCATATGTTAATGCAGGGAGAATGGTGGAATCAAAGAGATGTGCCCAGAGCCGGGGGTTCTTTGTCCTTTTAGCTATTTCTTCGATGCCTTTGAAGGCATTCCATGCCGCTCTCTTCCTCCTGCGCAGCTCAGGTTTTAGGTCGTTCATCATGTTGATTTCTCGACCTAGGTACACAAAACTGCTGCATTCAGAGATGTTTGTTCCATTGAGAGTGAATGGGCCTCTGGAACTAGTTCATTCTTCATAAACATTGTTTTCTTTAGATTCAGCTGTAGACCTATCTTTCCACATTCTCGGTCGAGGTTAGCCAGCATTTGTGCTTCTTGGCTAATGTTTGGTGTTATTAGAATGATGTCATCAGCGAAGCAGAGATGGTTTAGTTGCTGACCATCTATCTTCACTTCCATTCCTTCCCATTCTAATTAGTTGCATGATGTTCTCGAGGGTGGTGCTGAAGAGTTTTGGTGAAATGGTATCACCCTGTTGAACCCCTCTTTTCCCATTAATGATCTAGAA
>JAJIBD010026682.1:0-23658 GCA_021461705.1 Cryptotis parvus
TTTTCAGAAACTCTCAAGCTCATTTCGCCAACATGGCAAGGCTGAGCCTCAGGCAAGCAAATGCTAACGCCCAAACTTGCAAAGCAGTGCAGAGAAGGGATAAAAGAAGACCTCAATGAGAGAAGAGCAGAAATACTGGAAGATGCAGCAGAAGCCGGGAAAAGCATTCACAACGCCCGCCTTTCTTTCACCAACTATAAGACCAAGATGACTGCCTTCTGTCATCCTGATGGATCGATCACATCTTCTAGAAAGGCAATGGAGAAGATTATCCATGACTTCTACTTCGATCTCTTTGATAGCCACGTCCACCTGCCTACATACCAAATTCCACAGGATGGATATGTAATTCCCAATGTTCTCCCTTCTGAAATCTGACATGCCATTTTATTGGTAAAGAAGGGAACAGCACCCAGACCAGACAAAGTCAGACCCGAACACCTGAAGAATTTACTGTCAGTACTCATCAATACACTAGCTCGGCACTTCACATGCTACCTGTCCGAATGCAAGGTGCCCTCCCAATGGAAAACCAGCAGGACAGTTCTACTGTTCAAGAAGGGAGACATTCACGACATTGGCAACTATCACCCCATCTGCCTGTTGTCCATCATCTACAAGCTGTTTATTCGAGTCATCCTGAACAGGATTGGCAGAACACTAGATAAAGGACAACCATGCGAGGAAGCTGGCTTCCAAAAAGGATTCAGCACAATCGACCATATCCACATGGTAACCAAGCTCATTGAGGTTTGTAGGGAGTTCAAGATGCCGCTCTGTCTCAAGTACATTGATTTATAGAAAGCCTTTGATTCTGTGGAGACTGAAGCGGTCATTGAAGTCCTAGCCAAACCCAATACATCAAGATCCTTTGTGAGCTGTATTATGGATTCACCACCAGGATCTCACCATTCTACAAGGAAGTGATCATTGATGTCAAAAGAGGGGTTCAGCAGGGTGATACTATTTCATCAAAACTCTTCAGCGCCACCCTCGAGAATAGCATGTGACAATTAGAATGGGAAGGAATGGTGGTGAAGTTAGATGGTCTGCAACTACCCACCACCTCGCTCGCTGATGACATCGTTCTAATAACACCAAGCATTAGCCAAGTGGCACAAATGCTGGCTGACTTTGACTGAGAATGTGAAAAGATAGGTCTACAGCTGAATCTCAACAAAGCTATGTTCATGAAAAATGAACTAGTTCCAGAGGCCCCATTTACTCTCAATGGAACAAACGTCTCTGAATGCAGCAGTTATGTGTACCTAGGTCGAGAAGTCAACATGATGAGTGACCTAAAACCTGAGCTGTGCAGGAGGAAGAGAGAGGCATGGAATGCCTTCAAAAGCATCAAAGAAATAGCTAAAAAGACAAAGAACCTCCGGCTCCAGGCACATCTCTTCAACTTCACCATTCTCCCTGCATTAACATACGCCTCAGAGACCTGGGCCCCACGAAAGCAGGATGAGAATGTTATTCGGGTCTCCAAAGAGGAATTGATAGAGCTATGCTTGGAATATCACGCCTCACTCAAGTGAGAGAAGGAATCCAGAGTTTCGACCTCCGTCGCTATTCCAGAATAAGGGACACTGTCTCGTTTGCCAAGGTATCGAAAATCAGATGGGCTGGACACGTAATGCGATTTGGAGACGACCACTGGACTAGAGTTGTTACCGACTGGATACCATGGGATGTCAAAAGATCACGTGGCCGCCCACCTACAAGATGGTCAGACTTCTTCGTCAAGACCCTGAACCAATGGTTTGAGGCCCTTCATTTTCCTGAAGCAACCAGATGCCATTGGACTACATTGGCACGTGATAGATTCCAATGGAAATGTTACTGGCACCCGCTCAAGCAAATGAGTGAATAACGGGATTCAAGTGATCAAGTGAAGTAGTTTTTGGGTTTCCAAAAACACAATACAGGAATGAAGTAAATATTTGTGAACTGGCATAAAGCAAAATTGTTGATTTCCTATGCATTTTTGTTTTACGCTCTTTCTTTTTAATTTTAATATTTTATTATACTACCATGAGATACACAATTACAAAGATGTTCATAAGATGTTCAAATTTGGGTTTCGATCATATAATGTTCCAGCACCCATCCCTCCGCCAGTGCCCATTTCCTATCACCAATGTCCCCAATTCCCTCTCCCCCCCTGGCCTGCCTTCTATGGCAGGTTCTTTATCTCTTTCTCTTTCTCTCTCTCTCTTTCTCCCTTCCTTCCCTTACACATTGTGGATTATTACAACACATACATTTAGAGGTTTTCATGTGTATCTTTTTGCCTATATTTAATGCTCAGTTCTAGGTTGGTATTAGCACTTTCAAAAATTATTAAAACACTGTTCCATTCTCTGTCTTACCTAACCTCTGACTCCCACACATTTGTGATAATTTCCACCTCTGTCCACTCCTCCTAATCCATGTTTTGCCTGACCTTGGATATTGGTATCATAATATGTACATATATATATTTATGTCATGTAAATAAATGCAGTCATTCTATATCTGTCTTTTTTCCTTCTGGCTACTTTCACTCAACATGATCCTCTCCATGTCCATTCATTCATAGGCAAATTTCATAACTTCACTTCCTAACAGCCTCATAGTATTCCATTGTGTAGATGTGCCAAATTTTCTTTATCCAGTCATCAGTTCTCAGGCACACTGGTTGTTTCCATATTCTGGCTATTGTGAATAGTGCTGCTATGAAAATAAAAGTACAGATGGTGTTTCCTCTGTGTGTTTTTGGTTTCTCAGGGTATATCTCCAGGAGTGGTATGGCTAGGTCAAATGGGAGCTCAATTTTTAGTCTTTGGAGGAATGTCCATATTGTTTTCCAAAAAGGCTGTACCAGTCAACATTCCACCAACAATGGATGAGTGTTCCCGCATCCACGCCAGGACTTGCTGTTCTTGCTCTTTTGGATATGTGCCAGTCTCTGTGGTATAAGATGACATCTCATTGTTGTTTTGATATGTCTATCTCTGATGATTAATGATGATGAGCATTTTTTCATATATCTTTTGGTCATTCGAATTTCTTCCTTGTTGAAGTTTCTGATCATTTCTTCTCCCCATTTTTTATGGGGTTGGCTGTTTTCTTCTTGTAAAGTTCTACCAGTGCCTGATATATTCTGGATATTAACCCCTTATCAGATGAGTATTGGGTTAATATTCTTTCCCATTATGTGGAACTGCCTTTCTATCTTAGTCACTGTTTCTTCTGAGGTGCAGAAGCATTTTATTTTCTGATATGCCAGATACCAGTAACAATTATAGACCTCATTCCCATGACCTGACGAAATGGTTTGAGGCTCTTTATGTTCCTGGAGCAATCAGGTGCCCTTGGGCTCTACTTGCATGAGACAAGTCATATGGAGATGTTATACTGGTGCCGCGTCCGAGCAAATCGATGATGAACGGGAAGACAGTAGCCCCATAAGTTTATCTTTTCTTTCAGTTGCTTTGTTAGTGGTTTCACCTTTGAAGATGCCTTTAGCTTCAATGTAGTGGGAGGGTTTTTCCTATACTTTCTTCAATTTACTTTATGGATTCAGGTCTGATATTGAGATCTTTAATCCATTTTGATATGATTTAATGCGCACCCATATGTTTATCTTTGCTTCCAGTTGCTTTGTTAGTGTTGCTTCATCTTTGAAGAGCAAATAAACTACAGTACATCTACACAATGGAATACCATGCAGCTGTTAGAGAAAATGAAGTTATGAAATTTGCCTTTAAATGGGTGGACATGGAGAGGATCATGTTGAGTGGAAATTAGCCAGAGGGAAAATGACAGATATAGAATGCTTTCATTTGCGGGATATATAAAAAAAATAGTATGATACCAATATCCAAAGCCAGGAAAAACATGGATCATGAGAGCTTGTCAGTGGGTAGAATCCAATACAAGTTTTGGGGGAGGAGAGGTTACGTAAGACAAAGAGAGGAACAGTGTGCTAATAATGTTTGGGAACGGTAATATCAGCTTAGAACTGAGCATTAAATGTAGGCAAAGGGATATGCATGATAACCCTAAATGTATGTATTGCAAGCCACAATGTGTAAGAGAAGGGAGAGAGAGAGAAAAGAGAGAGAGAGAGAGAGAGAGAAAGAGAGAGAAGAGGCAAAGTGCCTGCCATAAAGGCAGGCTGGGGGGGAGGGAGGGAATCAGGTGACATTGGTGAAAGGTGAACTGGTAGAGTGATGGGTGCTGGAACACTATATGACTGAAATCTAATCATGAAGTTTTGTAATTGTATTTCTCAAAGTGGTATAATAAAACTTGAAAAAACAGTTAATGTGTAAGAGTAAATCTGTTTACTATCACTGGTCTGGAAATAACTGAGGGAACTAGATATACTACCTAAGGAATCCTAGGATATGAGAGAGCATCCTGCTCATTCCTGGCATTGATAGAGGTCACAAATGCATTTCTACTTTTGAGTATCTCTCCTATGGTCTGAAAACCTTGAAATCCTTTACCCAATATAGTTCTCCTTTCTGTATTCTTCATTCTTCAAGACTGGGCACATGTAGTTGTGTGCATGCAGGGTTTTGGGGGATTTAAAAAAAATCTTTGGTCCCTCTGGAAATTTCCTCTTTGTGAATATTGTGAATGTGGATAATGAATTGAATGATGTGAACTGTGTTTAATAAGGCTTGCCTTTTGCTAAAACAAGTGTTTATTACTTAAGGTTTCTTGGCACCTTCTGTTATGTCTGCCCTACAAACACAGAATTTTATTCTCTTTGTCCTTGATGTTGAAGTGAAGCATATTGCTTTCCTTTAGGATGCCATTAAAGTCGATAATGACCTTTAAAAGAAATAAAGAAATAAATAAAATGAAAATCTAATTCAGTGGGCCTGGAGAGACAGTACAGTATGAAGGGCATTTTCCTTTAAGCATGGCTGATCAGGCTTTGAGCCCTGGTACCCCCTATGGTTCCCTGAGTCCTGCGGGAGTGATCCCTGAGAGCAGAGCCAGGAGAAAACCCAGCACTGCTGGTGTGACCCAAAACCATAACCAAAACCAAACAAAAAAGAAAATCAATCAATAAATAAAGTTTTAAAACAATCTAATTCAGGAGCCAGAGAGATGGTACAGGAATTAAGCTGCTATTTCAGCTAGATGTACCTGTATGATACTGATCCTCAGTCTGCTTGTTGCGGGCACCAGGTGATCCTTTACATTCCCAGATGTGTCCCTGGAGGTTCATGAGCACTGTTGAAGTGTCCCAGGAACCCCTGGCACCACAGGTCCCAAACAGTAGCACATCCTTGGGCCCATCCACTATCAGGGAAGAGCCTCTTGGAGTCTTTTGAGCATTACTTGGGACCCTCCTTAAAAAAAAAGTAACAGGGCCAGCGCCATAATACAGCAAATAGGGCACTTGATCCAGACTCAATCCTGGCATCATAAATGGTTCCCGAACAACACTAGGAGTGATCCCTGAGTGCAGAGCTAGGAGTAAATAAACCCTGAGCAACAGCAAGATGTGGCCTAAAAAAACAATTAAACAAAAAAATAGTAGCAAAATCAAATTTAAGAAAGGTCTGCTGACATTGGTGGTGGGAAATGTACACTGATGAAGGTCTGGACGACTGAACATATGACTGAAAATTCACTATGACTGAACATATGTCTGAACCCCAAACAGAAACAACCTTGTAATATATCTTGATTCAATAAAAATGTTTTATTTATTCATTTATTTATTTATCTTTCTGATAAAAAAGCTTTTTAAAGGAAGTTAAGGTTAGCCTTCTCTAACGTACCTACTGCAAAAACAGAAAAAAATATAATGAAGAAGCAATCATCCAGAGGCCAGGAAGATGGTTGGCATGCATGACAACACAGTGTTCGATACCTGGCACTACACGGTCCCTGAGCACTGCAGAGTATGGCCCAGGTGGCCGCAGAATGGTTGGGCCTGAGCAGCACTGCCTCACTGCTGTGAACCAAGCATTGACCCATCAAGCCTGCACAGCCCAGCCAAGAATTACCAGAATTACAGAAGTTGGGGCCAGAGGAACAGTACAGAGGGCAGGGTTCTTGCCTCATACCCAGATAACCCAGGTTCAGTCCCTGGCACCCCAAATGGACCCCCATCAGAGTGAGCTCTCAGAGCAGAGCCAGGTATAAACCCAGAGTCCCACTAAGTATGGCTCCCTCCAAAAAATAGAAATACCAGGGAGTGACCCTGAAGTCCCTAAGACTTGCATACAATCACCATTTCCCCCCCAAACAAACAAACCTCCATAAACTAGAGGGAGAACAGATATGTAACTAGCTTTTGCAATGTGACGTGAAGAAGTCCTGAGCACAGGAGGTAAGGCACTTGTCTTGCGTACTGTTGAGGTTGATGAGCGCCTGGTTTGAATTCCCAGCAATACATATGGTTCCTGAGCGCCTCCAAAGTCCTTCCTGAGCACAGAGTCCAAGAAGAGACCTTGAGCACTATCAGGTGTGGCCCACACCCCTCTCCAAGACCCCAAAAGTGCTATCTTAGACTAATAACATAGAAATAGTTTAAATTCATTCTTGGGGAGGGTATCAGTAGCATTTTGCAGGAATGGTAGATTTTCTTTTCCTTTTTTTGTTTTTTTGGGTCCACACCTGCAATGCTCAGCACTCAAGAATTACTCCTGGCGGTGCTTGGGAGACCATATGGGATGCCGAGGATCAAACGCGGGTCCGTTGTGTGCAAGGCAAGTGCCCTACCCTCTGTACTATCACTCCAGCCCCAGGAATGGTAGATTTTCTACCTGCATGTGAGCATAAAGGAAAGAACAAATATGAGTTTGAAAAGTTTTCAGTGCAAATATGTTTATAAAACATTGATCTGCATGACATCCACTTATTCATCCAAATACATTTTGAAAGCCCTGTTTCAGGCACTATTTCAACATAGTAGGGTCACAGAAGTGAGACGACATGATACCTTAGGACTGCTTTTAAGCAGCTAATTGATATGAGAATGCTTTTCTCTTTAATTCTGGAATTTCCTACATGTGTTCTTGAAAGAATATTACTAATATATTTGATCAGGGCCTGGAATGATAGTACAGTGGATAGGGCAGTTGCCTTGCATGCAGCTGACCGGATTTGATCTCCAGCACCACATGGTGGAATTTGATCTTCACCACCCAGGGATCACTTTGGTGCCCTGAGGCTCACCAGAGTGATCCCTGTGCACAGAACTAGGGGTAATCCCTGAGCAGAGCCAGGTGTAGCCCCAAAATAATTAAAATATATATATGTATATTTAGACATATTTTAAAAGATGATTATTGAGCCATCTTTAGTAGATTAGCCATCTACTCATAACTCAGATTAGTAATAGGCTACAATAGAAATTCTAGCATTATTGCCATTCTTTCACAGTAATTTATGTCATAAAGAAAAACCAACTCATTAAGTTCCTTTTTTAATATTCTTCCCTCTAGAAAATTAAGATTTCAGTGCAGGTCAACTTTTGAGTCTCTATTATATTCATTAAAAAGATATGTAAAATAAATGTGTCTTTGTAGCATTTACAATGTCGTGAGGGTAAGAAATCATCAGTCTGAGCAGATATGGTAAACTCCCCTCTCAAGATTTATCTTGTATGAAAACTTAAGGGCAAAATAATAGAAAGCAAAGTAGGATGTATGAAACTATTCTTAGTGTACCTGCAGAATCATTTCTATCCTAATTTCCACAGGCACACAAGAAAACCAAATTAAGTGTGGGATTTATTGCTTGCTCTGGGCATCGTGACATGCTGCTGTGTACACTTAAGTCTGTTTCCTTGGAACTGTTGGACAGAGCCTCTTGTGTTTCTCACCAAGATTTTTATTTTTTACCAAAGAGACAGAGGAGATGAAAGCAGTAAACAAACCAGAATGGCTTAAGCTGGCCTGGCTTTCTTCCACACTGACACAGCAGGCAAGATTGTATACAGCATTTGGAAAATCCAGCTATGCTTTATTTTTTAAGAGACACCCTTAAAACAGAATGACACAGAACTATATAGAGAAAAATAATAAAAACATAGATTTGCTAAATGCCACACACAAAAGAGCTGGTGAAGGTGATAAACGCCAAATAAAACAGAGAAAGAGACACAAAAGGGCAGCCTAATAGTAAAACAAACAAGTCACCAGAAACATGACAAGCATGACCTTGTATGAGCCTAAGAGAAAATCCAAACAAAAAGAATAGCAGTTGCAAGAAGCTGACATCCACATGGTAGGCATGTGGGGGGTGCTCTTTTGGGGTCACACCCGGCAATATTCAGGGTCACTCCTGGCTCTGCACTCAAGAATTACTCCTGGCAGTGCTCAGGAGACCATAAGGGATGCAGGAGGTCAAACCCCCACATCAGCTGCGTTCAAGGCAAATGCCCACCTGCTGTACTATCACTTCGGTCCCACACACAGTAGGCATTTAAACCTTTTATCTGCCCTTCCCCAAGCACTGTGGACTTGGCCTGGGTCACTCCCACACCACTGGGTTGGATGAACACGCAACGTCTGCTCCTAACACTGAAGCATCAGGTCTGTAGTACTGTTAGTCCTAGTCTTGCCAGGAGCGGCCCTGCAGCCCCAGCACTGCTAGAGAGCTCCTTCCCACCCAATATGCACACACAGATAATTTTGCTTTTTGTCTTTTGTTTGGAGAACACCCTCAATGATTCACAGGGCTTACTCTTGGATGTGTGCTCAGGGTTACCTCTGGGGGCTGGAGTGATAGCACAGCGGGTAAGGCGTTTGCCTACCCAGGTTTGATCCCTGGCATCCCATATGGTCCCCCGAGCACTGCCAGGAGTAATTCCTGAGCAAAGAGCCAGGAGTAACCCCTGAGCATTGCCGGGTGTGACACACACACACACACACACACACACACACACACACAAAAAAAAAGGATTACCTCTGACAGGGTTCAGGAACCTTATGTTGTACCAGGGATTGAATGTGGGTCAGCTGCCATGGAAAGCAAGAGCCCTTCCTACTGTACAATCTTTCCAGTTCCATAAATAAAAATTTTAATGTATTGGGGCCAGAGCAATAGCCCAGCGGGTAGGGCGTTTGCCTTGCACGCAGCTGGCCCATGCCGGCCTGGGTTTGATCCCGGCATCCCATATGGTCCCCCAGCACAGCCAAGAGTAATTCCTGAGTGCAGAGCCAGGAGAAACCCCTGAGCATTGCCTGGTGTGACCCAAAAAGCAAAAAAAAGAAAATATTAAATGTATTGATTTATTTTTAAAATGTGAGTAGAATAGTAGAGGCAAGTATTTAAATAATAAGATAAAGATGCGTGCAGAAACTGATAGCTCTTACATCCAACACTAAACACCTAGAAAATACACTTTGAAGTATATTTTCAAGTATACACAAAACATTTACATAATGTTTTGTGTATACATAAACTGATAACAGATTAATCACACAAAATAAGAAGTCCAGCAAGTTTTGAAGAAGACAGTACTAATTGGAAAAAAAACTATTGCTGTATAAAGTTTTAAACATGTTCCTTTAAGTTAACAATTAGAAGTCAATAAAATTCACAAAATATTCAGAACCACATGATAATTAAGCACTATATACCAAATATGAACCAAAATAGATCTCAGTGAGAAACTTAGAGTCTAAATATATATTCATTTTTTTAAAAAACAATGATGTTAACAAATCAACTCAGGGGCCATGAAGATGGCTTGGTGGACTGTAGTTCTGGATTGAGGTTTACATGCAGGAGTCCCAGCACTGTGTGGTTTTCCAAGCTCCAGGAATAGCCCCAAGCACAGAGCTAGTAGACTGTTAAAATAAAATAATGACCACGGAGACAGAACAGAGAGTACGGTGCTTGTCTTACATGTGTTGACCCTGTTTGATTCTCAGCACGCAATGTGGTCCCCTGAGTCCACCAGGAGTGATCCCTGAGAGCAGAGCCAGAAGTAAGCCCTGAATGGTGCCAAATCTACCCTGAAAAAGAAAAGAAAGGAAAAGAATAAATAAATAATTAAATAAATAAATAAATAAAAACAGGAAAGGAGGGGAGGGAAAGGGTAAGAGGGGTGGAAAAAGGAGAGAAGGGAAAAAGTGTAAAACTGAAGATAGTGAAAGTAAACCAAATAGCAGTGGTAGTAAAAATAAGAAATGAAGGGGGCTGCATCAATAGCACAGCGAGTAGGGTGTTTGCCTTGCACGCGCCGACCCAGGTTAGATCCCAGGCATCTCATATGTTTCCCTGAGCATGGCCAGGGAATAATTCCTGAGTGCAGAGTCAGAAGTAGCCCCTGATTGTCACTGGGGCTAAAAAGCAAAAAAAAAAAAAAGAAATGAAAAATAGAACCAATGCAAAAAACTGATTGCCTCAAATAATGACAGCAACTAATCAATTCATAAATCTCGAGAGAGACATATATATATGTCATATACATGTCATATATATGTCTCCAGAAAGACACACACACACACACACACACATATATATATATATATAATATATATATATATAAACAACAGTTCTGTAAAAGTGAGAAGAAAGAGGAGACATGTCTAGACATGTAAAGACACATGAAACTTGAAACCGTGTCTATCTGTGGAGAGTCATGGACTACTCATGCTATCCTAGGTGTCCTAGGTAGAAAGATGAGACATGAGGAAATCTTCAAATCAGGTTTGGGCCTTAGGAAGAGCACAGCAGATCACCTGTTTCACAAGGGTGAAGCCTGTAAAGGCAAAAGTTCAATCCCTGTCCTCACGCCCTGATGCTTAGAATTTGATCTCAGGGACTCTGCAGTCGGGATCCCTGTGACCCAGTGCAGTGTTCTATCTCTGGTGTACTCAACGTCCAGAACACAGCAGATAACACATGGGGCCTCCAGTCATCACAGAAACTGCAGCCACAAAGGGAACAGGCTGTAGGGAGATTGACATCTGAGTACAAAAACAAGCAAAATCCTGAGCACTGCCCACAGTAAATAATAGAGAAATAAGTAAATGTTAAAAAAACAAAGAAAAAACACATTTTGGGGAAAAAGGCAAGTTACAGTGTATGTATAGATATATGTATAGATATGTCACTAATGTAAATGTCTACATGCAAAGGAGTACTATATACTATATGGCACATATAAGGAGTACTATGTACTGTATGGCTCATATAAGGAGCACTATATACTATATGGCACATATAAGGAGTACTATATACTATATGACACATATAAGGAGTACTATATACTATATGGCACATATAAGGAGTACCATATACTATATGGCTCGTATAAGGAGCACTATATACTATATGGCACATATAAGGAGTACCATATACTATATGGCTCGTATAAGGAGCACTATATACACTATATGGCACATATAAGGAGTACTATACACTATATGGCACATATAAGGAGTACTATATACTATATGGCACATATAAGGAGTACTATATACTATATGGCTCATATAAGGAGTACTATATACTATATGGCTCATATAAGGAACACTCTATACACTGTATGGCACATATAAGGAGTACTATATACTATATGGCTCATATAAGGAGTACTATATACTATATGGCTCATATAAGGATCACTATGTACAATATGGCTCATATAAGGAGCACTATATACTATATGGCTCATATAGGAGTACTATATACTATATGGCTCATATAAGAAACACTATATACACTGTATGGCACATATAAGGAGTACTATATACTATATGGCACATATAAGGAGTACTATATACTATATGGCACACATATAAGGAGTACTATATACTATATGGCACATATAGGAGTACTATATACTATATGGCTCATATAAGGAGTACTATATACTACATGGCACATATAAGGAGTACTATATACTATATGGCTCATATAAGGAACACTATATACACTGTATGGCACATATAAGGAGACACATATACTATATGGCACATATAAGGAGCACTATATACTATATGGCTATATAAGGAGCACTATATACTATATGGCACATATAAGGAGCACTATATACTACATGGCATATATAAGGAGTACTATATACGATATGGCTCATATAAGGAGTACTATATACTATATGGCACATATAAGGAGTACTATATACTATATGGCACATATAAGGAGTACTATATACTATATGGCTCATATAAGTACTATATACTTTATGGCATATATAAGGAGCACTATATACTACATGGCATATATAAGGAGTACTTTATACTATATGGCTCATATAAGGAGTACTATATACTACATGGCACATATGAGGAGTACTATATACTATATGGCACATATAAGGAGTACTATATACTGTACGGCACATATAAGGAGTACTATATACTGTATGGCTCATATATTATAATATGTCCACGGTGATAGCAAAAATGAAAATCGGGAACCAAGGAACATAGGCAAGAATTACATTATGCGCATTTCTCTATTTGAAGCATGCCATAGTACAATTAAATAAATAACAGTTCAATGACTTTTCATTCATTTTGTTTAATTGATTGAATGCCCTGCTGGGATCAAACCCGAGACCTTACATATGAAGGTATATGTTCTTATCACAGAGCCACTTCTCAGCCCCTTTTGCTCTTTTTAAATTCTACCTTCTATCTTTCTCCTTGACTTCTGACAATTGTAACTCAAAATCCTGAGTTTACCTTTTTATGTACAAAGTTCAACTAATACGAATTTACTTCACAGCCATTTGAAAATCTAAAAAATCTTTAAGCTTCTAAGGAAATTCTTTCAGAATATTTTACTGCCTTACTCAAGTCACTGCCACAGCTACTTGAGGGAGAGGCAGTTGGAACATACAGTTTTCTAGCTACAAAAAGAAGTGGTGCCTGGGGCTGGATAAATATTCCAGTGCTTAGAGTGTTCGCCTTGCATGAAGCTGACCTGTCTTTTATCCCCAGCACCCCATAAGGTACTCTGAGCTCACTGGGAGTGGTCTCTGAGCACAGAGTCAGAAGTAAGCACTGAGCACCACTGGATGTGCCTCCGCCCCAAAAAAATAAGTGGCCCCAGGGGCCAGAGCAATAGCACAGTGGGAAGGGCTTTGCCTTGCACGTGACCGACCCGTTCGATCCCCAACATCCCATATGGTCCCGAGCACCACCAGGGAGTAATTCCTGAGCAAAGAGCCAGGAGTAACCCCTGAGTATCGCTGGGTGTGACCCAAAAAGAGAAAAAAAAAGAGGCCTCAATGCCACCACTGGAAGGGATTCAGATTAGGAGGAATAACAATAAATTACCTGCTTCTTTTACTTCACTTACCAAAGTACCACCCAATGGATAAACTCCTGATTTTCTCTCAACAACTGGACACCATACTGAGATCTTTGGGATTCACACTGCTACCACCCAGTCTGCTCTCTGCCCCCCGCCCCCGGCCTGTAGCCTACATTTTCCAGGCCGATCCACAACCCAATACCCTTATAAATAAGAGAAAAGGGTAGGAGATACTATTTCCCCACAGTTTTTGTGGCACAGGTTCTTCTTCTGAAACAAAAGTGAAGTCTCAATCCAATTGGATGTAAAAGCCATCAAAACCAGTGATCACTCTAACACAGAAAAAAAAAACAAGGCTTGGGAAGGAGGCTCTCATGGCTAGAGCATGCTTTGCATGCAGGGGGGCCCAGGCTCATTTCTTGAGACTGTTGGGAATGAATTGCTCCTGAGCACCATGTATGGCTCAAAATTAAAGGAAGACAAAAAAAACTACTGGGGCCAGAGCAGCGGGTAGGGTGTTTGTCCTGCACGTGGCCAATCTGGGTTCACTCCCAGGATCTCCCGTAGTCCCCTGAGCACCACCAGGAGGAATTCCTGAGTGCAGGGCCAGCAGAAATTACTGAGCATTGCCAGGTGCGGTCCAAAAACCCGAAAGAAAAAGCAATCCAAACAATAATAATAAACCACCCAATAAATCTCTTTCCTGAGGAATACAACATTTTTTTAAAAATCTAGCCTGCCATAGGGAGGCTGTGGGAGGCGGGGGAATCTGGGGACATTGGTGATGGGAAATGTGCACTGATGGAGGGGTGGGTGCTGGAACACTGTGTGACTGAAAACCAATCATGAACAGCTTTGTAACTGTCCATCTCACGGTGGCACAAAAAAAATTTTTTTAATCTACTACTTGGTCTGTTCTCCAAGCGCATAATCTCCATTGACATGTATCTCATTTGCTTACCTCTTAGCTTGCTTTTTCCACTCTGGAAAAACTCATGTTCTCTCCTGAACACACACTTTCTTCCCCCCCACCTCAGCCTCCCCAACAACTTTCTAAGTTTTATTCAATAGAAACTATCTCCCACCACTAAAAGTAAAATAATAACATAAATTTTAAAATCTACTACTAAATAATTATTTACCATTAATTTAACTGAAACTACTCCACCTTAAAATGGTTGGAATTTTTTGTCTTGAGAATTATTTTACACAGCCTTTTTTAAAATTAGGCAGTTGGCAATATTAATCCACTTAGTGGCAATAAACTGCAGCCTATCTTTCCCTTCCTTTCTTAAATCTAGACTATGATATAGAGCAAAAGTAAAAACCGAGAGCAAGGGCTCCATCCTTAACTGTTGGAGGACATGTTTAGCTAATCTGGGAGTTTTGTTGTTTTGCCTCACTCCCAGCTTAATCTTATTTAAGCCAAGGTTCATTCTAATAAGATCTCTCTTCTATGTAAACACTGCTAGAGGGTGTGGCAGTTACAGAAGTCACCTTGATTGAATAACTTCTGACTTATACATCTACTAAGACTTCTATGTTTTCTAGATTGGGCACAGCTCCTCTTTATACCCACTGCACCCAACGTGGGACAGTTAGAATTTACCAGGAGACTACCACCCTGGCTACGCTGAGACTAAAGGAAGACTATAGGAAGGATGATCACCGACACCCACCCTGCCGCAGCTTTTTCCCTCAATCCGCCCAGGTATGCTGGTCCAGAGACTCTCACACATGGGGCAGAGCTGTTCCTTGCTCTCCCTGTGCACAGCCGTTCATGAGGCAGTCAGGAGGCATGGCGGGTTCTAGTCCTGGCCCACCACCTCGGCAGAGCCTCACAACAAGCCAGACCACCGCTCCTCACTCCACGGGCGCCCGCCATTTTCCACTTCTGGACTTCCCTCTCGTCAGAACTTCACCCAGCAGACCAGCCCATCACAGCCCGAATGGCGCGGCCGCAAGCTGGCCAGGTGGGTTCGTCAATAAATGCTTTATTGACGGTGTTTAAAAGAGTTTGCCTCCCGCCTCGACAAGCCCTGGCAAGCTTCTCGTGTTGTATATGATATGCCAAATTCCAGTAACAATCATATTAGGTCATTCCCATGACCTAATATAATGGTTTGAGGCTCTTTATGTTCCTGTAGCAAGCCGATGCCCCTGGCTCTACTGGCATGAGACAGGACATATGGAGATATTACTGGTGCCCGCTCTAGCAAATAGATGATCAACGGGAAGATCGTGATCGTGATAGGAAGGATCATACTAGTTTGCTCTAAGCAGACGAATATGACCCTTTCAGTACATGAGAACAAGATACTCAGAATCACCCTGGTGCAGATAATAATAAGGACCTTGTGGGTACCATCTAGATTACATGAAGCTCATGAAGTTAAGATGTATTACTTTATATCAGCCCCTCTCTCTCCAGTGTTTTACATAAGAGATAATCTCGGGATTAGTCCTTGGTGTAACCTTTGTTTATACCTGCAATAGGGTGTGGCACTACACTCTGTTTAGGGTTCTTTGTTGGCATGACAACCTCCCGATTGGATTACTTTGGTGTATATAAGGGGCTGACTTGAGGCCCCTTCACCTTTTGCCTTTCGGTTCCTCAGCCTTCAGCTTTTGGCTCCTGCGGCTTTTGGCTTTTGGCCTTTTGCTCTTTGGCCTTTTGCTCCTTCTGGGTACGACTCAGCCTCGGGTGAGATCCTCCTCTCTCTTTGGTGGGAGACTTAGGCTCTATGGTCTAAGATCGGACCAGAGCTACAGTTTGTTCATTATATTGGAGTGCTGTGGAAGAGCTTTTGTACTATTAAAAGCCATTTTTGGAACTGCACCAGACTCGTGAGTTTTCATCTGTTCTCCCGGCGCCCTCGGAGGTAGAAGACAACCTCTGTCCTGGACACTGTCGGGGACCCCGGCGGCGTTCCCGACACTTAACTACTATGGAAACTTGCTTGGAATAGCATTTCCTCCTCTCCTTGCAGCTGATGTTAGGCATCCAGGGTTTACAGCACAACCAGGGGCGCTGGAGAGCACATATTATTTATGGATTTGGGGTTGACAAGGTGAAACTGGAAACACATTAGGTGATGTCAGATGGTGCCAGGGATTAAACTCTTACTCATGCCTGAAGGCAGGTGCTCTGTCCCTGAGCCACACAGTCGGTCCTATTAATGTTTTTTTTTAAATATTTATTGAGCCAGATAGTAAAACAGGTAGGGTGTTTGCCTTGCATACAGCTGATCTGGGTTCAGTCCCTAGTACAACATATGACTCAATTTTTTTATTTTATTATACCACCATGAGATATACAATTACAAAACCGTTCATGATTAAGTTTCAGTCACACAGTGTTCCAGCACCCATCCCCTCCACCAGTGCACATTTCTCACCACCAATGTACTCTGAGTCCCTCCCTCCTCCCACAGCCTGCCTCTCGATGGCAGATACTGTGCCTCTTCTCTCTCTCTCTCTCTCTCTCTCTCTCTCTCTCTCTCTCTCTCTCTTTTCTCTTACATGTTGTGGCTTGCAATACATACATTTAGAGGTTATCATGCATATCCCTTTGCCTACATTTAATGCTCCGTTCTAGGTTGGTATTACTATTTCCAACAATTATAGTACACTGGTCCCTTCTCTGTCTTACCTAACCTCTGACCCCCACACACTTGCAATAGATTCCACCCACTGACAAGACCCTCCTGACCCATGTTTTGCCTGACCTTGGATATAGGTATCATTCTATTTTTTTAATATTCCACAATGAATGCAGTCATTCTATATCTGTCCTTTGCCCTTTGGATAAATTCATTCAGTGTGATCCTCTCCATGTCCATCCATTAATAGGAAAATTTCCTAACTGTTTTTCCTAACAGCTGCATTGAATTCCATTGTGTAGATGTACCACAGTTTCTTTATCCAGTTGTTTGTTCTCGGGCACTTAGGGTTTGATTCCTGGCATCCCATATGGTCCCCCCAAGCACTTCCACGAGTAATTCCTGAGTACAGAGCCAGGAGTAACCCCTGAGCATTGCTGGGCGTGACCCAAAAAGCAATAAATTAATAAATAAAATGATTAATTAGGCAAAACAGTATTAAAATGGTGTCTGTTGCTAGAGCAATATATGTGAGGTAAGTTATTTGTTTTGCATGTAGCTGCTGTGGCAAAACCCCACATATGATCCCCTGAGCACCACCAGGGATCATATCTGAGCAGAGAATAAGAAACAGGCCATGGAAAAGAAAAAGAAAGAAATAGCCCATGAATACTACAAGGTGTGGTCCAAATCTCACCATCACCACCCAAAACAGAGATGATGGCTGTTTGGTAAAGAAATTTACCAGACCCTAAATAAACTATTTCTAATATTTCATATGTTAAAAATAAAAATTGGAAGAACTACTGCTTTTAATATGATTTTTATGGTAATCTAGGAAACTCAATGTTTTCATAACAAACTGTTAACCCAATCTTTTCCTCTATATATTATATGTAGCAGCTCTTGTTATTGAATCTTTAAAAGTTTCCATTAGATACCAAAGAAAAATGTGACATATTTATCCTGAGAAATTAAAATGAAGTATTTGTTGGCTTAAATTAATTTTTATATAGCGTTTCTGTGCCACATATTATAAACAACTGAAATGAATTTGGGAGGAAATCTTAGAAACCAATAGTAGAATTTCCAAATAGTAGAGTTTCCAAGATATAGGAACATTTTGCCTTCTTATACCCACTTTTATGCCAGGAAAAGAAAATATAACTTATTTGTACAAATTTGATTTTACTCTATTTTCCTCCTCTTGAATTTCTCCTCTCTCCCTTCTCCCCACGATCCCCAGTTCATGGTTTTCCTTTGCGTTTTCTGCTCAACCTTTACTAACCCATAACCTCAAATAACAGTTCTTTCCCCTTCCCTATCACTCTGATAGGATTTTCCCATAGGGACCTCACAGCTTTTCCAGCACCTCTGCCGCCCCCTCTCCACTTCCCTTTTCCAGTTTCTCATTTTCAAGTTTCCCTCCTGCTCCTACCCCATCCTTTACCTTCTCTCTAAGTCATAAAAAGCACATTCTTGTCTTTAATTCCCAGGGAGACAGAGGAACATTCACTCCCAGAAAATCCTATTTTCCTTTGTCAAAATATATTTTTACATTTGCTTTACAAATGAAAGGAAGTCAAAAATTCATGTTGACCAATTACACTTTTCTGTGATTCTGTAATCATGATAAAGGTGGGATAAAATGCTGTTGGGGGGTGTGCCTTCCGTGAAGTCAAAGGCACTAATTTTCCTATTTACCAATGAGTGAGTACTTCAAATAAAAGCAAATTAAATACAACAATATATATATGTTGATGTCAGTGAGGTTTATTAATAAAAATAATTATGTTTTTCTCAGTGGAATTATCAAAAGGTCAAATTCTTTACTAAATTATTGTATTTTCTCTCAAAATACAGGGGATTTCTGCCAAAAATACAAATCCACTGGGTTATGATTATTCAACAAAACTCTGAAACCATTGAGTTGCTTTTATTACGATTTTATATTTTTGCATGAAATAAGCTTAAGATCTCCTTTGCTCTGCATCCCACTCTTTCGGAGGTCTTTGGGCAGAATAACATGACATAAATTAACAAGATTTTGCCTGATTTCCTTCACATCTTCAAGTAAATACAAATAATACTGGATTATTATAGGTGAAAAGTGTCCATAATATGGGGACTGGTCCCAGCACACGTGGATGGATGTTTACATGGCACAGGCTTCACATCATTTCCATCTGGATTTCTTCAAAATCAACATCTTCCTCCGTGTGCTGGGAGGAATGGAATCAACGGGAGGAATGGAATCAACTGGTAATCAATTGGGAATGGAAATCAATTGGTGATCTTCTACAACAAGGCCCAAAGCACCCTGAACCACTTCCGCTCCTCCTTCTTGGTAATGTTTGATTATCTTCAATACCACCGACCGCCTATCTGCACTAGCTTCACGGCCAATACTGGTGCCACCTTTGCCTCGGCACCGGGAGTGGGGTAGAGGAAGCGGCAGTGGAGATGTGCCTTCCTTGAGGGACGCCCGTCTTTCAAGCTGGACCGGGAAGATACGGAAAATCTTTCTATCCAACAATAAACTAAAAAGAAAACAAAAAATATAAAAGTGAAAAATTAAAATGTAAAACAATTTTTTGGACACTGAAATAAGTTTTTGTGTGAATATTTATCCTAACCACAGAAATTAAATGGGAGAAGTGATTTTTGCACCTCACACGGTGGTGCTCGAGGGTTACTCCAGGCTCTGTGCTCAGGAGTATCACACTGTTCCAGAGACTTAACAGGGGCCTCCTACATGCAAAGTCTTTCAGTCCTTTTGAGTGATTTCTCTGGCCCAAGAAATGTAAATGTCTTAATATTGAAAATGCAGCCTCGAGAGAACTCAATTTGTTCCATCCAGCTAAGTATCACGGTACTAAAAGATCAAATTCCAAACAAATATTAGAAACAGGAAACTTCATCCCCTTT
Organism: Cryptotis parvus; assembly: GCA_021461705.1. NCBI lineage: Eukaryota > Metazoa > Chordata > Mammalia > Eulipotyphla > Soricidae > Cryptotis > Cryptotis parvus. The sequence goes on from JAJIBD010026682.1 coordinate 19,788, forward strand.
CCTTACAGAGAAATATAGATCATGTAACCCGGCTAAGTGAAAATGAAAAAGACATTAGAAAGACACATGTTACCAATGCATGGAAGAATGGTGATAATTTATTCTTCTGAAAGAAATCCAAGGATGAAAACCTAGCAATGTTTTATTTTCATGACCTTTACAGAGATTGACCCTCTAAGTAAAATTCCTTCATAATCTTAATAGAAACCTTTAAATGTTGTGTTATTACAACTAAATTTCTAAGCTCAATGCATTTTTATGCATAGAACTTCTTTTTTTGTGGTGAAATATTTTATTTGCTCACAGTTCCTTCTCTGTTCCTCCCACTCTGTCCCAGTATGTCCATGTTCAAATATAAGGATTATTCCATTGCTTTATTTTTTTAGAACTTCTTTTTATAATTTATTTAGAACAGTTGTTCCCAAAGTGAACTGTAATTAGGCATTTAAGTTTTCATTGAAAAGAGTGAAATGCATAAATCAGATCAATTTAACTCTTTACCAAGACTTACCCATTTCATCATATATTCGGTATTGAAATTACTCCTCATTTTTGTTTTTAATGATTTGTTACTGCCAATTAGCAGGAATGAGAGTCTCCATCTTTCTTTTCTCAGATGTTTGGGAAGTATTAAAAATGCTATAGTGGCCAGAGCAACAGCACAGCGGGAGGGCGTTTGCCTTGGCGGCCTATTGGGTTCGATCCCCGGCACCCCATATGGTCACCCGAGCACCGCCAGGAGTAATTTCTGAGTGCAGAGTCAGGAGTAACCCCTGAACATCGACAGGTGTGACCCCAAAAAAGCAAATGAATGAATGAATGAATGAATGAACGAACGAATAAACGAAATAATGAATTAATTTAAATGCTACAAAGGAGGAAAGCTGAAGGTCAAATAGTCTTGTTCAATAATTCTGCATCACATGAGTCTATGAGTGTCGGGAACGCCCCGGGGTCCCCCGACAGTGTCCGGACAGAGGTTGTCTTCTACCTCCGAGGACGCCGGGAGAACAGATGAAAACTCACGAGTCTGGTGCAGTTCCAAAAAATGGCTTTTAATAGTACAAAAGCTCTTCCACAGCAATCCAATATAATGAACAAACTCTAGCTCTGGTCCGAACTTAGACCATACAAAAGAGCCTAAGTCTCCCACCAAAGAGAGAGAGAGGATCTCACCCGAGCTGAGTCGTACCCAGAAGGAGCAAAAAGGCCAAAGAGCAAAAGGCCAAAAGCCAAAAGCAAAAAGCCAAAAGCCGCAAGAGCCAAAAGCTGAAGGCTGAGGAACCAAAAGGCAAAAGGTGAAGGGGCCTCAAGTCAGCCCCTTATATACACCAAAGTAATCCAATCGGGAGGTTGTCATGCCAACAAAGAACCCTAAACAGAGTGTAGTGCCACACCCTATTGCAGGTATAAACAAAGGTTACACCAAGGATTATCTCTTATGTAAAACACTGGGGAGAGAGGGGGCTGATATAAAGTAATACATCTTAACTTCATGAGCTTCATGTAATCTAGATGGTACCCACAAGGTCCTTATTATTATCTGCACCAGGGTGATTCTGAGTATCTTGTTCTCATGTACTGAAAGGGTCATATTACGCCTGCTTAGAGCAAACTAGTATGATCCTTCCTATAGTCTACCTTTAGTCTCAGCGTAGCCAGGGTGGTAGTCTCCTGGTAAATTCTAACTGTCCCACGTTGGGTGCAGTGGGTATAAAGAGGAGCTGTGCCCAATCTAGAAAACATAGAAGTCTTAGTAGATGTATAAGTCAGAAGTTATTCAATCAAGGTGACTTCTGTAAGTGCCACACCCTCTAGCAGTGTTTACATAGAAGAGAGATCTCATTAGAATGAACATTGGCTTAAATAAGATTAAGCTGGGAGTGAGCAAAACAACAAAACTCCCAGATTAGCTAAACATGTCCTCCAACAACTCTCCCTTTTTGTTTACAAAAATATAAAAATACAAGTACTCTAAATAATGCATACAAAGGAGAGAAACAGAAAAGGAACAATTCCAATTACAAGGTAATATCATATGTTGTCCCAATGTCCGAATTAATTTTGAACCGAGTATAGTTCATAGTAAAATGTCTCTGGCTGTTTGGTCATAACAGACTATAGCCTGTATTGTCCTAAATTAGTGAGAGTCAATTTCCCATGAAGTCACATCTCTGGAACAAGGTCCGAAGAACTGATTCTGGAACAGCAGCATTGGTGAAGACAGGAATGAGTCTCGGGAGAGCAATCATCAGGGACTCGATGTATTATCAGGAACACTGGATCAGGTTTCAGGAGCACTGGAACAAGTATCTCGAATTCTGCAACTGGAGTCTTGAGTGCTGGAACAGGTGTCCGGAACATCGGTGTGATATCTTGAACTCTGGAACAGGAGTCTTGAGCGCTGGAGCAGGTGTCTGGAACATCGGTGTGGGCGCCTTGCAGGGCTTCTTCAGCAAGGGAACATTGGCACCGTAACTGTACCTGTAGCTTAGGCGAGACAAAAACACTTTTCGAGGTTAATCACAAGTAGAGATTTTAAAGCTTTGTAGGGATCCAAGTCTGGGATGGAGAGAAGAACATAAAGAAGCTCCAACATGGGTGGAGCAGGGAAATAAGTATGAGAATTGATGATTTTAAAATTGATAAATCTAGTGGATCAGCAGTGGAGCTGATGAATGTAATAGAGGTTTGTAGTGGTCAGAAATTGAGAAGGTAGTAATTGAGACATAACGTAGACACAACATTAATCACAAACATAATGGTGGCCACCACATGCCACACACACACGCACACATACATTTGATCGATCAATATCTTACAGCTGTATATGTGACCCATTTAGGGTGATAAATGGTAACGAGTCAAGCGCTTCATGAAAATAAAGCCGGCAAATGATGGTGAGAAAGTGTCTTTTCCTGTGAATAGAGCATTGGGAAAAATTAGTTTTGCAAATTATTAAATTTTTAGTGAGCACTGTTTTAGGAGTCTCGAGTATTGAGCACTGTAGCGCAGGTTTACTGGATTCAAATATCTCATCCTGTGAACAGAATCATTAGAAAACAATTTTTTCATTGATTTAGCAAACATTTTTGTAATGAGCACTGTGCTCAGAGTCCAAAGCCTCGAGCAACATAGAAGGAATCTGCAGCAGCCAAGTTCTTTTTCTGCAAATACCTGTGAGCAAAACATTAAAAAAGGAAACTTTAACATTAGTCCTTGAAACATATTGACATTGAGCACTATACTCAGAGTCCACCCATTTTTCCACCCCTTTTTTTTTGTAAGAAAGAAAACATTTAGGCTGTAAGGCAAGATATTAGACATGAACCATGATCACAGACTGCAAAACAAGATCATTATAAAATGAACCAATCCAGGAAGTTTAAATAGCAACTTGCAATTTAAAATTTAAGACTTTATATTGAAAGAATTAGTTGTTTTCTGATTCTTGGAGAATTCTAGTCTTAACAAGTCACAGAGGAACCCAGAGTTTCTTGGCAGGGTTATCGTCTGTAGAAATGAAAGCATAGCCTCTTCCCCGAATGAGGAGGTGACCTGCAATCCATTTATCATCAATTTTCACCCAGATAGGTGAATTGACTGTTTTTTGAGTTTGCGTATCTTCTTGAAAGTGACGCTCAGCCGCGGTATAGGGATCTCCTTTGAGGTATATTTAAGAAGTTTAAGGTGAATAATGTTAAAGATAAAGAATCCATTGGAGGCATGCTTGTTTTTCGTTGCTTTAATAGCTGAGTTTTAAGCGTTCTGTGGGCACGCTCAACTATTCCTTGTCCTTGTGGATTATATGGAATTCCTGTAATATGTTTGATTTGCCATTCCTCGCAAAAGGATTTGAAGGTTTTGCTAG
>JAJIBD010026683.1:0-35000 GCA_021461705.1 Cryptotis parvus
TTTTCTTTTTGGTCACACCTGGCAGCGCTCAGGGGTTACTCCTGGCTCTTCACTCAGAAATCACTCCTGGCAGAGCTCAGGGGACCATATGGGATGCTGGGGATTGAACTCCCTATCCGCTGTGCTATTGCTCCGGCCCCTTCATTTCTCTTTCCTACTCCAACATTCACCTTCTCCTGAAACTGCTTTCTGCAAGGTAGACAGAGAGCCAAAGAGCCTGCATGGAGACTGAGACTGACTTCTCCTGCAAAGCCCATAGCCTCGCCTCTGCCTGAGAGCCACAGCCATCGCCTAAAATCCAGGGGTCCGAGCCCTCTCCCATGCTGCGTCCCAGAGGGTCTCGGGCACAGCTGGATGGCGAGGCAGCAGCCCCAGAGCACCCACGCCTGGAGCTGCTCATGGAGTCGATCAGTCCTGACCCCTGGGTGCTCTGAGCAGGACAGACAACGGGGGGGGTCTCACTCCACTGTGGCTACTCTGCTCTGTGACTCCTACGTGCTCCGCCAGCCTAGTTCTAAAGGAAGGATTTCCACAGCAGGTTGCCGAGGAAATCACAAAACTGAGGGAACCTGATAACCACCGGCAGAGAGGCCAAATGCCAGTCTCCAGCCCCTGCGGGACCCCATCACGAACTAGGGCCAGGCACAGGTCTGTAATGTTCCAGCACATGTGGATGGGGCAGTCACTTACCACACATCAGGGGGCAAGAAGGAAAGGAGGGAGCGCCTAAAAAGGGCCAGTGTGGTTTTTATTTTATTTACTTCTGACCTTTTTTTTTTGGGTCACACCCAGAGATGCTTAGCAGTTACTCCTGGTTCTGCACTCAGAAATTACTACTGGAGGTGCTCAGGGGATCATATGGGATGCTGGGGATCGAACCCAGGTTAGCTGTGTGCAAAGGCAAATGCCCTACCTGCTGTGCTATCACTCTGGCCCTGTTTTTTATTTTATTTTATTTACTTATTTAGGCTTCTTTGGGTCACACCCAATGATGTTCATGAGTTACTCCTGGCTCTGAACTCAGGAATTACTCCTGGCAGTGCTCGGGGACCATACGGGATGCTGGGGGATGAAACCTGGGTCAGCCGCATGCAAGGCAAATGCCCTGCCCATTGTGCCATCATTCCGGCCCCCACCCATGTTTTTTTTTAAACTGAATTCATGGCTCTAATACGTTAAAGAGTTGGGTTTTGTAGTGGTGTTTTTTGTTTTGTTTGGGTTTGGGTGTTTGGTTTTTTATTTCGGTTTTATGGTTTGTTTGTTTGTTTGTTTGTTTGTTTGTTTGATAGATGATTTAAACATTTCTAATGAATTCATTTCTCAAAAATATTTATTTCTTCTCTACCGTTGGACTTACAACCCTCCGTCCCTTCCTAACCCGTGAGGATCGCGGATCCTTTTCAAGCAATTCATTCTGGGCCTCCATCTGTAGTGTGACTCCTCTCCTTGTGGGTATTTTCCTACTGACAAACCCACCGCTTTTCCTCTTCCTTCCTCACTGCCGAGACAGTCTTCGACTTCTGTATCTGTGCCACTAATGGTTTCTAATAAGAACTATCTAGGGCTGGAGAGATAGAACATCAGGTAGGGCACTTCCCTTGCACGTGGAAACCCAGGTTCAGTCCCCGATACCCCCAGACTTTCCCCTGAGCACTGCCAGAAGTGATCCCTGAGCACTGAGCAGGAGTTAGCCCTGAGCACCACTAGGTGTGACCCATAAGCAAAGCAAAAGAACCCTCTCTACCTAGTTAATGACTAAAGGGCTTCATTAAAGGGCGGAGAGTATAATACAGGAGTTAAAGCACTTAACCTTGCAAGCTGCCAACGCTACTTTCATCCCTGGCCCCAAATACTGCGCCTTGTGCACCACCAGGAGTCGCTCCTGAGCACAGAGTCAGGACAGGCTCCCTGAGCACTGTTGAATGTGGCGGAACACTCCTTCCCCACAACACACACGCACACGCAGAGGAGTCAGTGAGCTCTGCACGTCTCTGAGGACCACAGCAGGGTCAGTCTTGGACTAGGATCGCCCCACAGTAAGACTCTAACAACAGCCTCACGGTTGCCACCCCAGCACTCTGCTTCTCTGCCTGCATCCCGCACCTGCTACCACGCTGTGGACATCTTTAATTTGCTCGTTACGTTTCCAGCAGATGGTGACTTATTCTAATCCAGCAGCGTGGTAATGCGAAGGATCCTTCCTGAAGATGGAATGAAAGTGCTTTAGGCAGCACTGGGTGTTTCTTTTGCTGATAAATATCAGGAAGTAATATGTGTTAGCAGCAACCATGGCCTTGACGTCAAATATTGAGCAACAGAACCGCCAAGGCACTCATCTGAGATGAGCCCTCAGTACCTTCCGATGGCATTTTTCAGGAAGAGACCGTCTCAGCTAGGGCTCATTTCTACCTGAGGTCTCGCCCCAGTGAGGGTTCTGAGGAGCCGTCTCTCTGTACGGAAGTCAGGAATTACAGAGTCCCCACAGCCCTGGAACAGGGGTATGGGTCCGTGTCACCAGCCCCCAGGCTGTGTCTGAGTCAGACAGCAGAGCCCATTGCGCGTCCCCTCCCACAACATAGAAAAAAAACTGGGGAGACTGGAAAGATAGTACAGGGTCTAAGACTCTCACTTTGGTCTTAGGTGCGAGTGGGCCAAGCTCCGCCCTCCCAAAGTCATGGAAGCGACAGTGTGATTTCAGCAGCCGCTGCCAGGCCTATTGCCAACTGCCGGTTGATTTCTGGAGCGACATCTCCAAATTCTAGAGACTGACGTCCCAGTAGGAGCACACCAGATTGGGTGGGAATGTAACACACAGAAGGAGCACACCAGATTGTGTGGGAGTGTAACACACTGTAGGAGCACACCAGATTGGGGGAATGTAACACACAGAAGGAGCACACCAGATTGTGTGGGAGTGTAACACACTGTAGGAGCACACCAGATTGGGTGGGAATGTAACACACAGTAGGAGCACACCAATTTGGTGGGAGTGTAACACACAGTAGGAGCACACCAGATTGGGTGGGAATGTAACACACAGTAAGAGCACATCACATTGGGTGGGAGTGTAACTCACAGTAGGAGCACACCAGATTGGGTAGGAGTGTAACACACAGTAGGAACACACCAGATTGGGTGGGAATGTAACACACAGTAGGAGCAAGAGCACATCACATTGGGTGGGAGTGTAACTCACAGTAGGAGCACACCAGATTGGGTAGGAGTGTAACACACAGTAGGAACACACCAGATTGGGTGGGAATGTAACACACAGTAGGAGCACACCAGATTGGGTGGGAGTGTAACACACAGTAGGAGCACACCAGATTGAGTGGGAATGTAATACACAGTAGGAACACACCAGATTGGGTGGGAGTGTAACACACAGTAGGAGCACACCAGATTGGGTGGGAATGTAACACACAGTAGAGGCACACCAGATTGGGTGGGAATGTAACACACAGTAGGAGCACACCAGATTGGGTGGGAACATAACACACAGTAGGAGCACACCAGATTGGGTGGGAGTGTAACACACAGTAGGAGCACACCAGATTGGGTGGGAGTATAACACACAGTAGGAGCACACCAGATTGAGTGGGAATGTAACACACAGTAGGAGCACACCAGATTGGGTGGGAGTGTAAAACACAGTAGGAGCACACCAGATTGAGTGGGAATGTAACACACAGTAGGAACACACCAGATTGGGTGGGGAGTGTAACACACAGTAGGAGCACACCAGATTGGGTGGGAATGTAACACACAGTAGGAGCACACCAGATTGGGTGAGAGTGTAACACACAGAAGGAGCACACCAGATTGGTGGGAATGTAACACACAGTAGGAGCACACCAGATTGGGTGGGAATGTAACACACAGTAGGAGCACACCAGATTGAGTGGGAGTGTAACACACAGTAGGAGCACACCAGATTGAGTGGGAATGTAACACACAGTAGGAGCACACCAGATTGAGTGGGAATGTAACACACAGTAGGAGCACACCAGATTGGGTGGGAGTGTAACACACAGTAGGAGCACACCAGATTGAGTGGGAATGTAACACACAGTAGGAGCACACCAGATTGGGTGGGAGTGTAACACACAGTAGGAGCACACCAGATTGGGTGAGAGTGTAAAAACACAGTAGGAGTACACCAGATTGAGTGGGAATGTAACACACAGTAGGAGCACACCAGATGGAGTGGGAATGTAACACACAGTAGGAGCACACCAGATTGAGTGGGAATGTAACACACAGTAGGAGCACACCAGATTGGGTGGGAGTGTAACACACAGTAGGAGCACACCAGATTGGGTGGGAGTGTAACACACAGTAGGAGCACACCAGATTGGGTGGGAATGTAACACACAGTAGGAGCACACCAGATTGAGTGGGAATATAACACACAGTAGGAGCACACCAGATTGGGTGGGAATGTAACACACAGTAGGAGCACACCAGATTGAGTGGGAGTGTAACACACAGTAGGAGCACACCAGATTGAGTGGGAGTGTAACACACAGTAGGAGCACACCAGATTGGGTGGGAATGTAACACACAGTAGGAGCACACCAGATTGGGTGGGAGTGTAACACACAGTAGGAGCACACCAGATTGGGTGGGAACGTAACACACAGTAGGAGCACACCAGATTGGGTGGGAACGTAACACACAGTAGGAGCACACCAGATTTGGTGGGAATGTAACACACAGTAGGAGCGCACCAGATTGGGTGGGATCGTAACACACAGTAAGAGCACACCAGATTGGGTGGGAGTGTAACACACAGTAGGAGCACACCAGATTGGGTAGGAGTGTAACACACAGTAGGAGCACACCAGATTGGGTGGGAGTGTAACACACAGTAGGAGCACACCAGATTGGGTGGGAACGTAACACACAGTAGGAGCACACCAGATTGGGTGGGAGCGTAACACACAGTAAGAGCACACCAGATTGGGTGGGAGTGTAACACACAGTAGGAGCACACCAGATTGGGTAGGAGTGTAACACACAGTAGGGAGCACACCAGATTGGGTGGGAGTGTAACACACAGTAGGAGCACACCAGATTGGGTGGGAACGTAACACACAGTAGGAGCACACCAGATTGGGTGGGAGTGTAACACAAAATAGGAGCACACCAGATTGGGTGGGAATGTAACACACAGTAGGAGCACACCAGATTGGGTGGGAATGTAACACACAGTATGAGCACACCAGATTGAGTGGGAGTGTAACACACTGTAGGAGCACACCAGATTGGGTGGGAGCGTAACACACAGTAGGAGTACACCAGATTGGGTGGGAGTGTAACACACAGTAGGAGCACACCAGATTGGGTGGGAGTGTAACACACAGTAGGAGCACACCAGATTGGGTGGGAGTGTAACACAAAGTAGGAGCACACCAGATTGGGTGGGAGTGTAACACACAGTAGGAGCACACCAGATTGGGTGGGAATGTAACACACAGTAGGAGCACACCAGATTGGTGGGAGTGTAACACAGTAGGAGCACACCAGATTGGGTGGGAACGTAACACACAGTAGGAGCACACCAGATTGGGTGGGAACGTAACACACAGTAGGAGCACACCAGATTGGTGGGAGTGTAACACACAGTAGGAGCACACCAGGTTGGGTGGGAACGTAACACACAGTAGGAGCACACCAGATTAGGTGGGAGTGTAACACACAGTAGGAGCACACCAGATTGGGTGGGAGTGTAACACACAGTAGGAGCACACCAGATTAGGTGGGAGTGTAACACACAGTAGGAGCACACCAGATTGGGTGGGAGCGTAACACACAGTAGGAGCACACCAGATTGGGTGGGAACGTAACACACAGTAGGAGCACACCAGATTGGGTGGGAACGTAACACACAGTAGGAGCACACCAGATTCGGTGGGAGTGTAACACACAGTAGGAGCACACCAGATTGGGTAGGAGTGTAACACACAGTAGGAGCACACCAGATTGGGTGGGAGTGTAACACACAGTAGGAGCACACCAGATTGGGTGGGAACGTAACACACAGTAGGAGCACACCAGATTGGGTGGGAGTGTAACACAAAATAGGAGCACACCAGATTGGGTGGGAATGTAACACACAGTAGGAGCACACCAGATTGGGTGGGAATGTAACACACAGTAGGAGCACACCAGATTGAGTGGGAATGTAACACACTGTAGGGAGCACACCAGATTGGGTGGGAGTGTAACACACAGTAGGAGCGCACCAGATTGGTGGGAATGTAACACACAGTAGGAGCACACCAGGTTGGGTGGGAACGTAACACACAGTAGGAGCACACCATATTAGGTGGGGAGTGTAACACACAGTAGGAGCACACCAGATTGGGTGGGAGCGTAACACACAGTAGGAGCGCACCAGATTAGGTGGGAGTGTAACACACAGTAGGAGCACACCAGATTGGGTGGGAACGTAACACACAGTAGGAGCACACCAGATTAGGTGGGAGTGTAACACACAGTAGGAGCACACCAGATTGGGTGGGAACATAACACACAGTAGGAGCACACCAGATTGGGTGGGAGCGTAACACACAGTAGGGCGCACCAGATTAGGTGGGAGTGTAACACACAGTAGGAGCACACCAGATTGGGTGGGAGCGTAACACACAGTAGGAGCACACCAGATTGGGTGGGAGCGTAACACACAGTAGGAGCACACCAGATTGGGTGGGAACATAACACACAGTAGGAGCACACCAGATTGGGTGGGAACATAACACACAGTAGGAGCACACCAGATTGGGTGGGAGTGTAACACAGAAGCCAACAGAGCTGACTCAGAAAAAATGTTACCACAGAAGGCTCGGCTTGCAACAACAGCCTGGTAAACCCTCAGACAAGGACCCAATGTCTCCCTGGTGAGACACAATAATTTTTGCAAGTTTTCTTTTCCTAAATTTTTTTTAATTATTCCATTTGCCTTTTTATTTTACTTATTTATTTAGTTATTTTGCTTTTTTGGGTCACACCCAGCCACGCTCAGGGGTTACTCCTGGCGCTTCACTCAGGAATTATTCCTGGCGGTGCTCGGGAGACCATATGGGATGCCGGGATCGAACCCAGGTCGGCTGCGTGCAAGGCAAAAGCCCTACTCACATACAGTCCCCTGAACACCAAGAATGATGGCTGAGCACCGAGACAGGAATAAGCCCCAGCATACCTGAACATGACTCAAACCCACCCCTCGTCCCCCACAAAAGGGATGGGATGGAACCCCCACCCGCTTGGACAATGTGAGCGTATTACTGCAGGTGTCCGAGAGCTAGAGTGAGGTACAGAGGGAAAGATAAGGTCTTCTTGGCTTTTAATAAGGGGAGGAGTCCAGAAATCGCTGCTTGAAACAGCGACTGCATCTGAAAGAGATTGGTAAGTTCATTGGTAAAGTTAAAATCAGCAACCGACGGAGAAACGAAAACAAGCCTAAGCTCTCTTATGGGAGGCGAGAGCACAAGGGAAATCCTTTGGGTTCACAGAAGGAAGTCAAGAGATAAAGTCTCAAGTTGCTGACGCAACTCGGTATTTAGCACAGGGCAGGCGGCTGCAAAGAAGGTTCCAGAGCAGGACAGGTACCTGTGTGCAGCAGACCCTGCCGGGATGGGCAGGGCATCACCGCAGTGACCCCTGAGCTCAGAGAAGCATCACCATAGTGATCTCCGAGAGACAGACATGGGGCAGAGCTGCTACTGGCTCTCACTGTGCCCAGCCACTCATGAGGTGCCCGGAGGGATGGCAGGTTCTAGCCCTGGCCCGCAACCCCAGCAGAGCCTCACAACAAGCCAGACGACCCCCACTCCATGAGGACCTCCATTTTCCACATCCGACTTCCTCCCAGAATTCCACGCAGCAGACCAGCCTATCACAGCCCGGCTCGTGCGGCCACTTGCGGCTGCGTGGCTTATCAATAAATGCTGGATTTTGAGATGACTACAAGAGTATGCTACCCACACGCAGAGCCTGGCAAGCTACCCGTGTCATATTTGATATGTCAGATACCAGTAACAATTATAGACCTCATTCCCATGCCCTGATGGAATGGTTTGAGGCTCTTTATGTTCCTGGAGCAAGCAGGTGTCCTTGGGCTCTACTTGCATGAGACAGGTCATATGGAGATGTTACTGGTGCCCGCTCGAGCAAATCGACGATGAACGGGAAGACAGTGATACAGTGAAGACAGTGACCCCGAGCATGGAGCCAGAAGTCTCCAGCCCAGCTCCTCCAGTCGGGTCACCCAAACCCAGAGTCCCTGATTAACAGCATTGGGTGCAGGATTCTCTTTTTTTTTTTTTGTGATTTTCTTTTAAATCATGCGCTTGCATAGCTTTGCTAAATACCTTAAGTCTCCTAAGAACTGCGAATGGGGTTCTGCTGTCTCCACTCTCGTCCCGCGGTCCCGTCCCCCATGGTGCTTCTGGGACTCCTGCTAGGACCAACAGCACCTGTCCCTTCTTCCCTCAGCACACACACCAGGCGGAGGCTGCCGGGGATCGCAGGACACCTCGGGGCTTCTCCCTGCTTTCAGTGTCAGCAAGGGCTGTGTGAAGGGGCTCAAGCTTCTGGCTGAAATTCATCTAAATCTGATTTTCCGTCTCCTGGGAGAGCAACCTCCTTCGCAAAGAAACAGATTTCACAGTGGAGAAGGCCTTAGAGGAGGCTGGGGGTGAACCCAGAAGCTGGCCGTATCCTCTGCGCACCCTCGCTGCTTCTCACACGGGAGCAATTCCTGAGAGCTGGAGGCTGTGACCGTGCACCGGGGGCGGGGGCGAGGAGAGATGCCAGCAGGCGGCCCTCAGGAAGGGCTGCATCTGGGCTCACCGCAGCTCCTGGCCAGGCCCTTCCCATATCTCACCTCCTTTATCTACTGGAGGGATTTTCTGAACAACTGCTTCCACTTAAAGCTCCCCTGAGCGATAGCACAGGCAGGGAGGGCATTTGCCTTGCAACCCAATTGATCCCGGCATCCCATATGGTCCCCTGAGCAACGCCAGTTGTAATTCCTGAGTGCAGAGCCAGGACTAACCCCTGAGCATCTCTGGGTTTGACTCAAAAAATAAAAAAATCAAAGCTCCCTTGACCATCTTGGTTTTATTTTAGTTTTGGTTTGGTTTGGGGGACACACCCAGCTGTACTCCTGGCTTACAGGGCTTACTGCTGGCTCTGCACTCAGGAATTACTCCTGGTGATGCTCCGGGACCGTAAGGGATGCCCAAATAGAACCCAGGTCTGCCTTGTGCAAGGCAAACACCCTCCCCGCTGTGCTATGACTAGTGACCCTTGGCCATCTTGTTTTCGTAGTTGAATCACCGTGCAACACAGTTACAAGGTTGGTCATGATTGGGTTTAAGCCGTACCGTGTCCCAACACTCATCCCTTAGGTGCCATCTGCTGCCAATGGCCCAGTTTTCCTCCAGCCCCACCTCAGCTGGCCTCGATGTGGAAGACGCCTTCCTTCTCTCTCTTTCTCCTTCCCTCTCCCTCTCTCTCTCCATCCTTCCCTCCCTTTCCCTCTGTCTCTGTGTCTCTCTGTCTGTCTGTCTGTCTGTCTGTCTGTCTGTCTCTCTCTCTCTCTCTCTCTCTCTCTCTCTCTCTTGCCAGTTCGCTCTGAAGCTGGTAGCACAGGGTGTTAGGCACTTGCCTTGCAAGCACAGATCCTGGTTCATTGCCTCCCAGGGCTGGTACCGCTACAACACAGGGTGCGGCCCAGTGACCAGGGAGCTCCCGGGCCCTGCAGCGCCCAGCTCACAGTCTTGTGTTGAACCCGCTGAGCTGAGAATCCCGGGAGCCCGCCCCATCCCTGAGGAGCCCCACTGAGAAGCACATCGTCCCCCCTAGTCGCCTGCACCGCCACACAGCTGGAACACACTTCAGGAGCTACTTCCCTTAGTGAGCCTCTGGCCGGGGCTGCACTCTGGCCTGGCAGGTGCTGGGTGACCCTGGAGTCCACTCTGAGCCCCAGGATCGGACCAGCTGGCCCCAGGACCTGGAGCCACAGACTTGCTCCTTTGACGCCTCTAGAGTGAGGTCAGGCCACCTCTGTCACCTAAGGGAACACCCCTAAGGGAAACACTCGTGGTTCATGAGTGGCCAGAGACCTGGAGGAGAGTTTCAACAAGAAGGAAGCTGCCTGGTCTGTCTCAGAGCAGAGTGATGACAGGCCCTGGAGGGCTGTCCTGGGTCTGTCTATGCTTTGCTTTGCTCTGCAGGACCTCAAAGTCTCCTCCTTCTCCAGAATGGCTGCTCACATTCCAGCCTTCTCATCTGTGTCCCAGCCAGCAGGAAGGAGGAAATCAGCTTAAACTCCTTTGATTAAGCACTTTGACAAAGAGCTGACAATGTTTTTTCTTCCTGTCCCCCATCGCTACAATTGAGACTCTTGCTGCCAAACGGCACAGTGTAAGAATGTTGTTGTGTCTCTGCTCGAGTGCGCCCAACGAAAAGGAAGTTTATTTCTACAGAAGAGAAAAAGTGAGAAAAAAAAGTGGGAGAAAAAAGTGAGAGTCTTGGTGAAATCCTTGTACCACCCAATGGCCAGGAAGTGCGGAGAGTTCCTGGAGGACCCGAGAGAGAGACAAATGTGTCCAAGGGGGTGATTCCAATGGAATCCTACAACCCAGAGTGAAGTAGGCAGGTCCCTGAAGACCCCAGGGATGCCAGGAGGGGCCAACCTGACAGATGAGCACTGGGGTCCATCTGGTCTCCGCCATCACAACACCCTCTCCCATCAGATGGGACCCAGGGAATGTTTCTATTCCCTTAGATCATGAGGACAAATATCCATCCCTCGGAGCTGCTCACAGGATTTGTATCTCCCTATTCCCGGGTTAAGTGTGATTGGAGCTATACTTCCTTTGACCATAACTATATTGTCTGAAAGCAAAAGTACTTTTGGGGGGTTGATACTATACATTAACTTGAGTAGATTCTGTTACCTATTGTTGGCCAAACATGAGCTAGATGTTTTTATCAACTTATTTTTACTGAAATTGGTTTCGTTTGGTTTTGTTTTTATGCCTACACTCAACTGTGCTCAGCACTTGCTCCTGGCTCTGCACTCGGGGATCACTCCAAACGGCGCTCAGGGGGCCATGTGTGGTGCCGGGAACTGAAGGCCGGGCCAGCAGCACCTCAGGCCCTCCTGCTGTACTCTCTTTCTGACCTGCTATCAAGCTATTTGGGAAGGAAAGAACTGTCCTTTGGACAGTGCTCAGGGGCCACCAGGGCTATCCCCGGTAATATTGTGGGGAGGTGGGGCCGGAGCCACAGCACAGTGGTAGGGTGTTTGCCTTGCACGCAGCTGACCCCAGTTCCATCCCTAGCCTCCCATATGGCACCCCGAGCACCTCCAGGAGTAATTAATTCCTGAGTGCAGAGTCAGGAGTAACCCCTGAGCATCTCCAGGAATGACCCCCAAAAAAGCAGAAAAAATATTGTGGGGATTCCCATATGGTACCTGGGGATCAAGCCTAGGGGTTCATGCTGTACAGGATTTTTTTTTTTTGGCTTTTTGGATCACACCCAGCTATGCTCAGGGGTTACTCCTGGCTCTTCGCTCATGAATTACTCCTGGCAGTGCTCAGGGGACCATATGGGATGCCGGAGATGGAACTCGGGTCGGCCTTGTGCAAGGCCAACGCCCTACCCGCTGTGCTATCGCTCCAGCCCCATACAGGATGTGTTTTACAGCTTCAACCACATCCCAGCCCACTAGGAAAGTATTTTTATGATTCACATTTATATCATCAGAATATGAATAAAACAAATTACTCCCCAAGTGTGGGTGGACCTGACCCAGTGAGCCCAGGGTGGCCCAAAGAAGGAACTGTACCTTCAGACTTCTGTGGACCATAGCAGGAAATCTTCGCTGGGGCTCCAGGCTGGCCTGAGCGTCTCAGAGCTGCCGCCCCACAACCACATGAACCAGTTCTTTAAAATTCCTCGGAGAGAGAGAGAGAGAGAGAGAGAGAGAGAGAGAGAGAGAGAGAGAGAGAGAGAAGGAAAGTGCCTGCCATAGAGGAAGGTTGGGGGGGGCAGGGAGAGGGTGGGAGAAAAACTGGGGACATTGGTGGTGGGAAATGTACCCTGGTGAAGGGACAGGTGTTGAAACACTGTGTAACTGGAACCCAATCACAAACAACTTTGTAACTGTGAATCTCACTGTGATTCAATTAAAAAAAATTTAACGAAATTTAAAAAAAAACTGTTCCCTCCTCTGTTCTTTACACACACACACACACACACACACACACACACACACACACACACACACACACACACACACTTGGTCCTGGGTCCTGTTTCTCTTGCTAGCCCTGGCAACGCAGATGTGCCGTTTCCACAGTGACCTTGGAAGCCCATGTGGGGACCAGGCGTCCGGCCAGGATCCCTGAACAGGCGTCGTAAGTCGAGTTCCTCTGCTGACCCACAGCGGACAAGCAGCAGAAGCAAGAAAGAGGCCTCTGTTTCTGCAGCCACTGAGACTTGCTAACTGCTTGTTCTGGCCATAGAGCCTAGGTCCAGGGAAGCAAAGCAGAAATCAGGTGACAGAAACATTAGCTGAGGAGCGAGTGATAGCACAGCGGGTAGCACAACTGCCTGGCACGTGGTGGGCCCAGCTCAGTCCCTGGCACCTCTCATGGTCCTCTGAGCCCACCAGAAGCCATCCCTGAGTGCAGCTGGGAGGGAGTCCTGAGCACCACTGGGTGGGACCCAAAAACAAAGAGACATTAAATTCTCCATCTTGCTTCTGAGTGTTCCCAGAACAGCTGTAGACCTCAACGTTTCCGTCTGCCAGTCAGGATTTTTCTAGGGCTTGAAGCCGTCTGGGAGAGACCAAATCAGGATCCAGAGTTTCTGCTGCTTAGCTAGTCCCTGGTATCAACAATCTATTGGCATTTCTCCTCCCTGCAGGAAACCGTCCCGACTCTGAATGATTTCTTCCTCAGAAGCGAGTAAAGAGGGTTCATGAAAGCAGGAGAGGCAGACCACAGCAACCACACGCTTAAAGCGTGTCTGTCCACTCATTTGTGGGATATTAAAAAGAAAAAGCATAGTATGAGACTAAGAGCCAAGGACAGGAGAAATCAAGGCCAGGAGGAGGGATCCACAGTTGGAAACTTGCCACAAGTGAGGGTGGGGTGGGAGGAGGGACAGTCAGGACAGAGAAGGGAGCACGGTGACAATGACAGTTGGAAATGATCACCCTGGACAAGAACTGGGCGCTGAAAGGAGGTAAGTGATATGCATGACCTTTCAGCATCTGTATTGCAAACCATAATGTCCAGAGAGAGGGAGAGAAAGGATAGAGAGAGAGAGAGAGAGAGGAGAGAGGAGAGGAGAAAGAAGAGAGAGAGGAGAGAGAGAGAGGAGAGAAGGAAAGAGAGAGAGAGAGAGAGAGAGAGGAGAGAGAGAGAGAGAGAGAGAGAGAGAGGAGAGAGAGGGAGAGAGGAGAGACGGGAGAGAGAGACAAGAGAAAGAGGAGAGGAGAGAGAGAGAGAGAGAGAGAGAGAGAGAGAGGAGAGGAGAGACAGAGAGACAGAGAGAGACAGAGAGAAAGAGAGGAGAGAGAGAGAGAAACAGAGAGAGACAGAGAGAAAGAGGAGAGGAGAGAGAGACAGAGAGGAGAGAGAGAGAGAGAGACAGAGAGACAGAGACAGAGAGAAAAGAGGAGAGAGAGAGAGACAAAGAGAGACAGAGAGAAAGAGAGAGAAGAGAGAGACAGAGAGACAGAGAGAAAGAGGAGAGAAGAGAGAGAGAGAGAGAGAGAGAGAGAGAGAGAGAGGAGAGACAGAGAGAGACAGAGAGAGAGACAGAGAGAGAGAGAGAGAGAGAGAGACAGAGAGAAAGAGGAGAGAGAGACAGAGAGAGAGAGACAGAGAGAGAAGAGGAGAGAGAGAGAGAGACAGAGAGAGAGAGAGAGAGAGAGAGAGAAAGAGGAGAGAGAGAGAGGAGAGAGGAGAGACAGAGAGAGACAGAGACAGAGAGAGAGAGAGAGACAGAGAGAGGAGAGAGAGAGAAAGAGGAGAGAGAGAGGAGAGAGGAGAGACAGAGAGAGAGACAGAGAGAGAGACAGAGAGAGAGGTGTCTGTCTGCCCTAAAGGCAGGACGAGGGGCGGCAATGGACCCTGGGGACATTGGTGGTGGGAAATGTGCACTGGTGAGGGACAGGTGTTGAAACACCGTGTGACTGAAACCCAATCATGAACAACTTTGTCACAGTGTATCTCATGAGGCTTCAGCTAAAAATAAAAGGGAAATAAATAAGATGTGACTGTGGAGGTGGCAAGCTGGACGAGGCGGTGGGCAGAGCCTGGGGGCTCCGGTGGAGGGAAGTGGCGGGGCCGGAGCTGTGACGCCCGGTGCCTGACACTCAGCTATGAAGAACTTTGGAAGTCACCGTGTCTTGATAACAAATAAAAATTTTAACCGTCTGTCTCTTTGCTCCGCCTCTGATGTTGGCAGCATTCCCTGAGCGCAAACAGCAACTTCCTTTCCCAAGGGCATTTGCATTTGAAAGATTTGAAAACAAAGCTAAAATCCCACACGAATGGAGTTAGATTTGGTAAAATACCAGAAGGTGTGAAGAAGTCAGCAGAGACACCCCACAGCTGGGGGCTGGAGAATATTTTTCACAGGTGCTCCGCAGATGGGACCAATACGTGGGACATTATCCTTGGGATTCCTGGGTGCTCCGAGGGGCAGAAAATGAGGAGTCCGCAGGAATCCGTTGCTGTCCAGAAATCCCATTTTTCCTTTTACCTAATCTCACCCTGTCTCAGGCTCCTCCCAGCCTTTAGGAATCTGTCCTTAGCCCCACCCACCCATTGCTGTCTGCCATTTTGTTTTCCAAAGGGGAGGGCAGCTTCCCCAGGCACAGGATCCTGGTGTCAGAGTAAAATGCTGGAAGTCCGACACAGAAATAATAACCCTTTGGGGGACCCATCTCCCCTCTCACTTTGTCCCAGGAGATTTATTGCTAACCTCAATGTAAAGTATTATCATAACAAACCAACCACAGATTATCATAAAATGAACATCTAGTGGTCCAAACTGAATCCGTGGCACGGTGATTTTTTTTTTGTCACACCCAGCGATGCTCAGGGGTTACAGGGTTACTCCTGGCTCCGCCCGCGCTCAGGAATTACTCCTGGCACTGCATGGGGGACCATATGGGATGCTGAGGCTTGAACCCAGGTCGATCGCATGCAAGGCAAAAGCCCTACCCACTAGACTATCACTCCGGCCCCTGAAGTGATATTTTTGCAAGCCTTCTTCCCATCTTCACATGCTAGTAAGTGGTCCTTAAACCAACTTGTAGAGAGGGTGCCCCAAGAAGAAGGAGTAAACTTACTAACACAGCCTGCCTGCCTGAATCTGAAAGAGTTGGCCACCCCGGGGTGACTGACTGGGAGCCTCGGAACGCCACACCTACCAAGGAAAACTCTGAGAGACCAGGTCCTATGCAAAAGCAAGGGTTTTATTAATATTCGAGTGTACCCGGGCTCATAGCATGACTACAAGCAGTCAGTGGCTAAGAGCCCCAAGCCCTTCCAGGGAGGATCTTTTAAGAGATAATTCCGGCGCTACAGAAAAGCCCGCGCATAACCATCCAATAGATTTAAAATATTACATCAAGGTCTGCGCGCAGGCTGCCAATCACTTTGTAGGTGAGCAACAGCTATGCTTACGTGCAGGAATGCAATTCAGGCCAGATAACAGGCTCTGGGCGGGGGTCTCCTAACCTCTAACAGGAATTTGTTCTGGGCCTTTTGTAGATAGCAGGATGAAAAGGTCACTTAGGCCCTAAATTGGTAACTTTCCATGAGTAGGATTGCCCTGGTTGGTGAAGGGGGTAGCTGCTCTCTTTCAAATCTCAAGCAAAATTCATTTCTACAAATGAATGCAGTCATTCTATATCGTCCTTCTCCTTCTGACTCATTTCACTCAGTATGATACTCTCCATGATCACTTATAAGCAAATTTCATGACTTCATTTTTCCTAACAACTGCATAGTATTCCATTGTGTATGTAGATATAGCTGTATAGTATTCCATTGTGTAGATAGTTTCTTTACCAGTCATCTGTACTCTAGATATTTGTGGAATGCACAAAAAAAAAAAGTATGAGAGTACTATCCAAGGTTAGGGGAAAACAGAGAGGCCAGGAGGGCTGGTCAATGATTGAAAGTTTGCCACAAGTGTGTGGGGGAAGGGTGGGGGGAAGGGGGTGGAGGGCAGTTAGGACAGAGAAGGGAGCAGAATGACAATAATAGTTGGACAGGAACTGAGTGTTGAAAGTAGGTAAAGGGATATACCTGATAATCCTTCAGTGTCTGTATTGCCAGCCACAAAGGCCAAAAGTAGGGAGGGAGGGAGAGAGAGACAGAGACAGAGACAGAGAGAGACAGAGAGAGCGAAGTACCTGCCCTTCAGAGGCGGGGATGGAAGGAGGGAAACTGGGGGGCATTGGTGGTGGGAAAAGACACCGGTGAAGGGACGGGTGTTGAAACATAGATGACCAAACCTGTTCATGAACAACTTTGTAGTGGTGTGTCTCTCTGTGATTAATTCTTTTTAAAAAAAATTATCTTCTAATGAGCTCTGACTCCATTTGCTATGGGTGTAGTGGTGGGCCTCTATCACAGCCTTGAAGCGAAGCAAAGCCAGGGTGATGTAGCTCCCAGATGCATCTGGGAAGGAAGTCTGTCCCTCTTCCTTCCGTCCACAAAGGGACGGTCTCTTTCTTGTGACGCAGTGGTCCCTAGTGACAAAAATGAGGACCAGGCGGTCTCCTCTGCCACTCAGATTTTTCCTATTTGCAAAGGACAGGGAGACAAGGACCCAAAATAATCACATCAGGGAGCAGCAGCCGAGACCAGCTCCCAACGTTCCAGACGGAAGTGGGGAGAGCAAGAGTTCTGCGCAATGACCACAGCTGAGCCCTTCTAACTCTGCCGTAGGACCAGCCGCCTCGGGGCAGCAGCGAGTCTGGACAACCCATTCGGCCAAGAGGAGCGTTCCTTTGCCTGGCCCGCGAGAAAGGACTCAGAGCTCCTCGGACCTGGGCAGAAATGACCCTCCTGGCTCCCCGCGCCTGTCGGGTTCCGGCCTGAAGTCCGTGCGCCCCTGGTGGTTCGAAGATAAACTGCAAATGACTCTTTAAGCACCCACCAAGAACTTAAACGGGAACGTAGCTGCAGGTTTATAGATAGTCTTCAAAGGGTACACCAGTCAGAAAAGGTTATCATCGCTCCGGTGTAGCCTCATACACCTCAAACCTGTGAGCACGCCAATATTTCACTCATGCACATTTCCAGTCGCACCTGGGTTTTTAAGAAACACAATTATTGGGAAGAGGGGGCGGGAATCAGGGGACATTGGTGTTGGGAAATGTGCACTGGTGGAGAGATGGTGTCGGAACACTGTATGACCGAAACCCAATCATGAACAGCTTTTGTAAAGATCTATCTCATGGTGATTCTATTTTTTTTTAAATTTTTTAAACCAACAGTTCTTGTCTAATAACAGCTCTGTGAATTGAACCAGCTCAGTTCCCAAAAAGCAGGCCACAGAAAGTGTGACTTAAAAGTCAAACCCTGGAGCCATAGGAATAGTATAGCAGGCCTCTAGCCATACAGCAATTGCCTTGCACACAGCCAACCCTGGTTTCTTTTTTTTAATTAAACATTTTTTATAGGTATGCTGATCCAGAGACAGACATGGGGCAGAGCTGCTACTGGTTCTCTGTGCCAGTCACTCATGAGGCGCCCAGGAGGGATGGCAGGTTCTAGCTCTGGCCTGCCACCCCAGCAGAGCCCCTCACAAAGCCAGACGACCCCCCCCACTGAGGACCTCCATTTTCCACATCTGGACTTCCCCCTCTCAGAACTCCATCCAGCAGACCAGTCTACACAGCCCGGCTCGCACAGTTCATCAATAAATGCTGGATTTTGAGATGACTACAAGAGTATGCTACCCCTGGCGGAGCCGGCAAGCTACCCTGTCGATTTGATATGCCAGATACCAGTAACAATTATAGACCTCATTCCCATGACCTGATGGAATGGTTTGAGGCCTTTATGTTCCTGGAGCAAGCAGGTGCCCTTGGGCTCTACTTGATGAGGCAGGTCATATGGAGATGTTACTGGTGCAGCGAAAAATCGATGATGAACGGGAAGACGTGAACAGTGATTTTATTATACCGCCATGAGATATACAATTACAACGTTGTTCATGTTTGGAGGTTTCAGTCACATAGTGTTCCAGCACCCGCCCTCCACCAGTGCCCATTTCCCACCACCAATGTCCCCCATTCTCTCCCCCCTCCCATAGCCTGCCTAAATGGCAGGTTCTTTATCTCTTTTCTCTCTCCCTCTCTCTTCCTTCTCTTACACATTGTGGGTTGCACTACATACACTTAGAAGCCATCATGTGCATTTTTTTGCCTGTATTTAATGCTCAGTTCTTTGTTGGTATCAGCCCTTTTGCCATTTATTCACACATGTTCCCTTCTCTGTCTTACCTAACCTCTGACTCCCACACGTTTGCAGTAATTTCCACTTTTGGTAAGACCACCTGATATATTTATGTCATGCAAATAAATGCAGTCATTCTATGTCTCTCTCTTTCCTTCTGACTAATTTCACGCAACATGATCCTTTCCATGTCCATCCATTTATAGGCAAATTTCATAACTTCATTTTTCCTAACAGCTGCATAGTATTCCACTTGTGTAGATGTACCACAGTTTCTTTATCTAGTCATCAGTTCTCAGGCATACTGGTTGTTTCCAGGTTCTGGCTATTGTGAATAGTGCTGCTATGAAAATAAATGTGAGGATTGTGTTTCCACTGTGTTTTTGCAGTCAACCCAGGTTTGATCCCTGGCATTCCATCTGGTCCGCTGAGTCCAGCAGGAGAAATTCCTGAGCACAGAGCCAGGAGTATGTCCTGAGAATCACTGGGTGTGGCTGCCAACCAAGGCAACAACAACAGACTTCTTAGAGACCCACCTTATCAGTTCCATACATATGGGGACATTGGTCCAACCCACCTCAACATAAAGCACCCCATGTACTAGAGAGAGAGGAGAGAGAGAGCGAGAGAGAGCAAGAGAGAGAGGAGAGTATCCACCATAGGGACAGGTGGCGGGCAGAAGGAGGGAAGAAGGGGGCACATGGGTGGTGGGAAACACACACTGGTCAAGGGACGGGTGTTGGAACATTGTCTGATTGAAACCCCAACAGCCGTGTAACTGTATCTTATGGTGATCAACCAAAAAATAAAAATCAATAAAAATCAATAAACCAATAAAAGAATGGGGCTGGAAACAGCCGCTCGACAAACTGAAGCACAGGTTTGGCGTGTAGGCGGCCAAAGTTCCCTTCCCACCCGTCCCAGAGCCACCAGAGCCACACCAAGCCTGTTCCATTCCCACCCATCCCAGAGCCACCGAGCCACACCAAGCCTGTTCCCTTCCCACCCATCCCAGAGCCACCGAGCCACACCAAGCCTGTTCCATTCCCACCCGTCCCAGAGCCACCCGAGCCACACCAAGCCTGCCCCAGAAGTGGCCCGTGCCCACCCCGGGTGCTGCCGAGTGTGCCCCCCCCTTACCCGCAACAAAGCATTGTCGCTATTCCCCCATTCCTGGCCCAAGATTGACGTTTGGAGATGGGGAGTGGAAGATTGGGGCACCCCTGGGGGACTCGGGTTATTCCTGACTCTGTGACCCAGAGCGACTCCTGGTGGGGTTCAGGGGATCCATGTGCTGCTGGGAACTGAACCACAGGCGCCACCCACAAGACAGGTGGCTCAACCATGTCTTCCGTGATCTTAAATGAAACCTGCACAGGCCCAGGCTGACCCTGAACCTTCTGCACCAGTGCCCACACCAGTGCCAGTCCTGCCTGCCCAGTTGGGCAAGCAGGAGATGCCCAGCGCCCCTCCCCAGAGGGCCCCCTATTACAAACCCCAGCACCTGCTCCCTGGGGCAGAACTGGTGGCCACTCTTCCCCGCCCCCCACACCAAGGGCAAATTTCACAACTGGGAACAAGGAAATAATTTCTCTTAAGGCTCTGAACCTTCAAGAGGTGCTCGGTGTTAGCAGATAACTACTCATCCAGAGACATCTCGTTCTGTTTTGTTTGGAGGCCACGCCCAACAGTGCTCAGAGGTTGTGCCGAGGTCTGTGCTGGAGTCCCTCTGGGAACCGTGAGAGGCTAGGGACACCGTGAGAGCCCAGAGGGATAATGAGAGACCAACAGGAGCACCATAGAGCCCAGAGGGCCAAGCGTCCCCTCACAGCAAAGCCTGCTTTATCTAATTCACTCTCTACCCCTACAGATTTTTTTCTCTCTTTTAAATATCCATTTTAAATATCCATTTTAAATATCCATTGCAGGATCGAGCAAATACTACAGTGGGGAGGACTTTTGCCTTGCACACAGCTGATCCAGGTTCGATCCCAAGCATCCCATATAGTCCCCAAGCACCTCCAGGAGTAATTCCTGAGTGCAGAGCCAGGAGTAACCCCTGAGCATCGCCAGGTGTGATCCAAACTATCAACAACAACAAAATCAACAAAAAAAAACCCAATTATCTTGCTTCCCAAAAAAAAGTGGGGCGAAAGAGGGGTGACAAGCAATGGCACAGTGGGCAGGGAGTCTGCCTTACATGTGGTCAACCCAGGTTCCATCCCCAGCAATCCCATAAGATCCCACCAGCCCACTAGGAGTGATCCCTGAGCATAGAGCCAGGTGTAAGCCTGGGTGTGGTCCAAAACCCAAATGGGGGAAGCATCCCCTGAGGGGCTACCAACAGGACCCCTGGGCTCTGATGCTGGAGTTGCGTTTCTCTGAAGCCCCAATCCTGGTCTGGGACCACCCAGTGGAGGCCTTGGGTCTCAGCTCTCCATCTTCACTTAAGAGAATTACTCTTTGCTTTTATCCTTCTCCTACTCAGTTCAAAGGCCTATTTTTTAAATCACTTTGGTTCCTTGGCTTCCTGCCTCATTGACAGAGGTTTTTGAAGACCTTCCTAACCTTTGGCATTATCGTAATTTTATTGACTTGTTTCTTTGCTTACCAATAATAAACATTTCCCAGGCCAGAATGACAGTATGGCGGATGGCAGACAGGGCCTTTGCCTTGCAAGTGGCCAACGCAGATTCGATCCCTGGCTCCACATATGGTCCTCTGAGCACCACCAAGAGTGATCCCTGAGTGCAGAGCCAGGAGTCAGCCTGAGCACTGCTGGGTGTGACCCAAAGACCAAGGGAGCGGGGAGAAAGTTCATTTCCCTTCATAATCATTCCTCGTGGGGAGATGCTCATGTCTTGAGCAGTTTCTGCATGTGTATCACTGTCTTCCCGTTCATCGTCGATTTGCTCAAGCGGGCACCAGTAACATCTCCATATGACCTGTCTCATGCAAGTAGAGCCCAAGGGCACCTGCTTGCTCCAGGAACATAAAGAGCCTCAAACCATTCTTCATCGGAATGAGGTCTATAATTGTTACTGGTATCTGGCATATCAAATATCAAATATGACATGGGTAGCTTGCCAGGCTCTGCCGTGCGGGTAGCATACTCTTGTAGTCATCTCAAAATCCAGCATTTATTGATGAACCACGCAGCCGCAAGCGGCCACACGAGCCAGGCTATGATAGGCTGGTCAGCTGGGTGACCATGTGACCTATTTCTGCATGTGTATTATGCATTAATGAGGGGTGAGCTACCCCCAGCTCTGTGCTCTGGAGTCTCTTTCTTGGTACTCGGGGGAGGGAGGGCATACACTATGAGGCTACAACTGGAGTCGACCCCATGCAAGGCACAATTTAACCCTTGCACTGTGTTTCTGGCCCTGATACTTGATGATTTGGGGTCTTTTCTTGGGGGGGTCACATTCAGCTATACTCGGGGTTACTCTTGGCTCTGCACTCAGAATTACTCCTGGTGGTGCTCAGGGGACCATCTGGGATGCCGAGGATTGAACCCAGGTTAGCTGCTTGCAAGGTAAATGCCCTCCCCACTGTGCTATCACTCTGGCCCCCAACTCTTGATTTTCAGATGTATAAACATACACACATTCATTCTGATAATGAACCTGTAATTTCTGATTCTCTAAACTCTAAAGCCGGACCAGAGGTTATGTAACTGGACGACAAGGTGGGTTGTGACTCAACCAGCAGCAAAGCAAAGGTAGGTGGCACTCTGGAGCCCAGCCCTAAAGGCAAATGCAGCAAGTGGCCACTGTCTCCGCATCTCAGGCAGCCAAGACCAACAGAATGCCCCCAAGCACCCATGGCAGCTACAAAGCCTCCCCTAGCAACCCAGGCTATGCCAGGAATCGAATGCTGGAAGGTTCTTTCTATTCTCAAAGTTCCAGGTTGTAGGAACTTAGGAGGCCAGTACGCTAGACTCCCCAGATAGGACCAACTGTAACACAGAGAGCCAACAAGATTTTGTGGTGTTTACTGAATCTTTAGCTACAAGCTTACAGTTGCAGCGTTCTAGTTAAGTAAGCCAGGCTTCCTGACTCAATCAACGGGCAGGAGACTAGCACTGATTCACAAAATGCACAATTCGTGAAACTGCCGGAGAAGAGGAAAAGGAAAGGACTTAGCGGAGTAAATCTGGTTTTCTTTCTCCCAAATTCAATAATCCTAGATGTTCCAAGGAGTGAGTTAGAGTTGTTCAAGGGGCCAGAGGGACACCACAGCAGGTAGGGCATTTGCCTTGCATGCACCTGACCTGGGTTCGATCCCCAGATGGTTCCCGAGCACCACCAGGAGCAATTCCTGAATGTAGAGCCAGGAGTCACCCCTGACCATCACCCAGTATGTCCCCCACCCCAAATAAAGATGGTGTTACTCCAGTTTGCTTCCTCTCCCTGGAAACATGAGACCAGAAAGAAAATGGGAGCTGTTCCAACATTGATACGGGCTTACCGAGGCTTATTTAACAGTTACCCACTTTGAGCTAAATTGGGAGCTAAGTGTTGTGCAGTAGGAGATTCAGCCACACCCCGCTGTGCTCAGAGCTTGCTCTTGGCTCTGTGCTCAGGGATCACTCCTGGATATTCCACAGGGGATTATACTCAAAGCCAGGGATTGAGCCTGGGTCAACCATGTGCAAGGCAAGCATTCAACCCCTGTACTATCTCTCCAGCCCTTAAACTGTTTCTAATCTCTCACACAGTGGCCGTATCTAAGGAAAGGCCATACATGCTTCATCTTGTGTGTGTGTGTGTGTGTGTGTGCGTGAGCGCACATGCACACAAGCATGGCTGGGCAAAATCTCTAGGTCAAATACAGCATTGAAGTGTTTGTCAATGCTGACAGCTGTTGTCCAAAAAAGCCCCATGTGGTTGAGCCAGGAAATCCCTGTTCCCCTGCAGCCGAATCAATATTGGCAAATGAAACAGTCTTTTGACACGGCAGGTAAGGAGGAGGTCAGTTTTGTTTCACTATATATAATTCTGATTCTGTAAAGAAAGGGTCTCCTTTCGGTTGGGGTTGCTTTTAATTCTGTTTGGGGGGTCACATCTGCTGGTGCTCAGGGGTTGCTCCTGGCTCTGCACTCAGGGATCACTGCTGGTGGTGGCCAGGGGACCATACAGGACCCCAGGGATCGAACTCGGATTGGCCACATGCAAGGCAAGAGCCTTACCCCCTGTACTGTCCTTGACCCCAAAAGGAAGTTTCTTTTTGTTTGGGTTTGGTTGGGGGGAGCCATATCCCTTATCAGAGCTCAGTGTGGCCAGCGTGGGCCACCTGCAAGGCAGACACCCTACCTGCTGCCCTGCCTCTCCGGTCCCATTGCTTGTAACTTTGCTGCCCTGCCTCTCATTGCTTGTAACTCATTTTTCCCTACTGAGCCGGGGCTCTCTCAGGGTTCGCTCCCCCAGCCAGCCTGCTTCTGCTGCAGACTCAAGCTCCCAGTCCTGGTAGCTCCCCATCCTGTTTCCCTGCACAAGGAAATCAAGGAGGCCCCATTTTAGCCTCCAGAGTGAAAAGCAGGACTCCGGCGTCACAAGGCAATGACAAAGGAGCCGCCTTCAGCTTCCCTCCCTTCCCAGAGCCAACGCTTCTCAGCTCGTGTCACCATGGAAACTCGCTGGCACCTCCAAACAGCCCTGCTGGGCCCTGGGTGGGGTGGTCGGCTGCCTGTCCGTCCCTCCTCCCTGCACAGGAGACACACGGCCTTGTCCACGTGACCCTCCCAGGGAGGGTCTCCATGGTTACATGTTCATGCCCCATTATAAAGAAACCATCAGGTGCACCTCTTGGTACTTTGATTATTTTGGAACCATTTAGGCAACACAGCGATGAAAGAGATGATTTTAGGCTAGTTCAGGGAACATGGAGATAAACGTTTATGGCTTTTCTTTGTTTTCTAATGAGTTTATGTCCTCCATGAGAATTTCACAGAGGAGGGGACATTGTGTCAGCTTCCTCTTAACCCATAGATAGGGAGATCCAAAAAACTCGAGTATCGGGAGCTTGAGCAATCGTCCAGCGGGTAGGGTGTTTGCCTTGCACGTGGCCAACCGGGTTCAATCCCCGGCATCCCATATGGTCCCCTGAGCACCGCCAGGAGTAATTCCTGAGTGCAGAGCCAGGAGTAACCCTGAGCATTGCTGGGTGTGACCCAAAAAAGCAACAACAACAACAACAAAAAACTAGAGTATAAAGATAGAGAATGTCACAAAAAGTGTCTGAGGGTGAGAGATGAGTCGGTAGGTAAGGCCTGTGGCAAAGCACAGTCACACCCACAATGACATATGATAGCCTGAACACTGCCAGGAGTAATCCCTGAGCATGGAGTCAGGAGTAAGTTGCATGCAAAGCAGTGTGCTTATATAATAATCCTCCCCCCAAAAAACAGCCCCCACCCTAAAGTCAGCCTTTAAAAATGAAATTGCAAAAAAAATTGAAATTCCTTAAAAATACATTTACTATCATTTTTACAAGAAAAATCTATGCCCAGTTCACGATTCAGTAGCCCATTGGAAGACTCAAGTTTTCTTTTTTTTTCATTGTTTGCTTCTTTGTTTTTGCTTTTTGGGTCACATCCAGCAATGCTCAAGGGATTGTTCCTGGCTCTGCACTCAGGGATTACTCCTGGCAGTGCTTGGGGAACCATATAGGATGCCGGGAATTGAACCCGGGTTGGCCATGTCCAAGGCAAACGCCCTACCCGCTATGCTATCGCTCCGGCCCCCACACAAGTGTTTCTTGTAAAACAAATTCATAGAACCTTCAACTCTTTACAAATAAAAGGAGTACAGGAGGATAAGAGACACGCTCAGAGGGCGGAGCAGCTGCTCTGCCAGGATCTCAAGGTGTCCTGAGCAACACAGGGTGTGGCACAATCACAAAAAAAGGTAAAAAAGAAATAAAATGACATAATATGATCTTAAGAAACATAGCTGAGAAGCGGCTGGGGAGGCTGGAACTCGGCTCGCCCCTGTCCCAGCTGACTATGGGACCCCCAGGAGGGCAGACGGGTTTTTGGGAGTGGGCCCATCACCTCTGGGGGTCCCGGAAGCAGCCGGATGAGACTCGCCCATCACACTAGCCACCACCTTCGCTTCCGGACGCTGGGAAACTGCCTCACGACCAGATAAACAGAGCAAAACCAGTTCGAGCCCAGGTAGGCGGCTCCCAGAAGCAGGAATCACTGGGAATTCGTCAGATGGAGTCAGGGGCCGGCCATTCCCCCTCCCTTTTGTCGAGCCTGGTGGCCCCACCCAGGAGCTGCCCTGGGGCCATCAGCCATAGCATGAAGAGCCTCACAAGCGGCTGGGGAGGCTGGAACTCCACTTGCCCAGGGCCCAGCTGACTATGGGGCCCCCAGGAGGGCAGATGGGTTTTGGGAGTGGGCCCATCACCTCTGGAGGGTCCCGGAAGCAGCTGGATGAGACTCGCCCATCACACTAGCCACCATTTTCGCTGTCCAGATGCTGGGAAACTGCCTCACGACCAGATTAACAGAGCAAAACCAGTTCGAGCCCAGGTTGCGCGGCCTCTTTGCGGCCGCACAGTCCATTAAAATAGTGGAAACAGTAATGTCTTTTAATGCACTGCATTCCATGAAGAGCAGGAAAGTTTGGTGGGAGGGAGAGATAAAGAGGAGAGAAATGACATACAGAACCCGCCAAGTAGTTGAGGTTTGGGAGGGGGGAGGGAGGTGGGGACATTGGTGATGAGAGATGGGTTTGGGTGGAGGGATGGGTGTTGGAACACTGTAGAACCAAAACTCTACATGAGCATCTTGCAATTGTATGTCTAAAATGGTGTAATAATATTTGGGGGATAACAAAATAAAATTAAATTAAAAAATGATAAATAAATAAATAAAACAAAAAATATAAAATTAATGCAATATTAAAAAAAGAAACATAGCTGAGTGTTAACTGCCAAGAAAAGTCCTAGCCGGGAGCCCCAGCTATTGGGTTCTTAGTTCGCAGGCAAACATTACCTGTGGGCTCTCGCGTGCTGGTTCACATCAGATCGGGAAAACCCTTGTGATGCTGAGGGCAGCGCTAGGGACGTTCTTGCTGCGCTTTCTCTGCGTCTGCCATGTTCATCAGAGCAGGGGAATTAATTTCCCCACACATCCTTCCACATCGCCGACACAGGGCTTGTCACCAGTGTGGACGTGGGTTTGCAGATGGGAAGCTTTGGGGTACTCTTTCCCATAGCCCTGGACTGTGCACTCAGAGCACATCCCACTATCAGCCTTCTTCCCGTACCTTCTTCCGGCACCTTCTTCCGGCACCTTCTTCTGGTACCTTCTTCCCTGGGGCTTGTTTGGTTTCTGTGATTCTACGGTTGTCCTTGGACCAAACAGCCACTTGCATACAGAAATCTTGATTGTGGCAGTGACAATATCCACGGCACCATCTGGATGCCACAGAGGTTTTGGGTACCACTTTGAGTCACAGACTGACAGCCAGTGGAGGTCTGGTCACTGATGAAGGTCATCTGGACTCCATAATGGGTCTGGTCCCCGCTGAGGACCATCTGGTTCCCATAGATGGTGTGGGCCCCACTGAAGGGCCTCTGGTTCACTCATAATATTTGGGCACTGGTGAAGGGCACCTGTTTCCGCTTGAAGGACTGGTTGGTGCTCATGGACATCTGAGACCTATTTTCAGTCTGCTGTCCAGTGAGGGGCATCTGGCTCCACTTGGTGTCCAGTCCCCACAGAAGGTTATCAGGTCCCCCCAAAGCATTTGGGCACCAGTGAAGGTTACCTGGTTCCCATTTGTTATCTAGGTAGCAGCTTAGGTCGTCTGGTCCCCACACGGGGTCTGTCCACTCCGTTGTTCATTGATTTGCTCGAGCGGGCACCAGTAACATCTCTGCTCGTTGGGAAGGAGGTCCATTACGGTTACTGTTTTTGGCATATTGAATACACCACGGGTAGCTTGCCAGGCTCTGCTATGACTCTGAGTTCATTCTAGGGGCCCAGTCTTTTACTATGTCAGACCATTGAGCATCCAGGGCCCACGGGGCAGAGCCCTGGGTGTAGACAAGCCTGTCTCCTGTCCGCTACCTGTCGATGCAGCCACATCAGGATCAATACAAGAGTTTCAATTTTTATTCCAAACATGAAAAGTTAAGGGAAAGTAAAGGTCTGCATTTGAGGATAGCTAATGTAATACTTAGAGATTACAATAAATGAGTAATTCCACTTTTTTCGGGGAGGTCACACCATGCGATGCTCAGGGGCTATTCCTGGCTCTGCACTTGAATTACTCCTGGTGGTGCTCAGGGGACCATATGGAATGCTGGGATTGAACCTGGGTTGGCGCATGCAAGGCAAATGCCCTACCTGCTGTACTATTGCTCCAGCCCCATAAATGAGTAATTCCAATGAGCATCACATGGGAGAAAAGCTACACAAGAAAGGGCAGATACCTTCTATTTCTATAAAATTTTAAATATGCAACATAATCGAAACTGTAGTGTTAGACACCAGGATATGGTCAACAGTAGTCAACACTTCTTGGGAAAGAAGGAAGCAAAAGGGGCCTTAGGTTGTAGGTAACTTCCCTCCCCTCCTCCACTCTCTACCTCTCTCTGGGGTAGGCAGTACACCCGTCTATACTCAGGGCTTACCCCTGGCTCTGAGCTCAAGGATCATTCCTGGCAGTGCTCGGGGACCATATAGGGTGCTGAGGATTGAATCCGGGCAGTCTGAGGGCAAGGCACCCAACCCACTGTGCTATGGCTCCAGCCCCTCCAACTCTCTTGTTGTTGGATCACACCCAGCTGGGCTCAGAGATCACTGTATGTCCTGGGTATTGGTGCCAGGAACTGAAGTCAGGTCGGCCACAAGGCAAGCCTTAGCTGTCTCTCTCCTCTCTCACTCTCTCTCTCTCTCTCTCTCTCTCTCTCTCTCTCTCTCTCTCTCTCTCTCCTTTCCATTTTCTTCTTTTTTAAACACTACTTTTTATTTATTTATTTATTTATTTATTTATTTGCTTTTTTTGGGTCACACCCGGCAATGCTCAGGGTTTTCTCCTGGTTCTGCACTCAGGAATCACTCCTGGCAGTGCTCGGGGGACCATATGGGATGCCGGGGATCGAACCCGGGCAGGCATGGGCTGACTGAGTGCAAGGCAGACGCCCTACCCGCTGGGCTAGCGCTCCAGCCCCCTTTCCATTTTCTTAAGTGAAAGGAACACCACAGCTGAGGGCATAAGCTTGCGGCAATACACCTACGAAAAGATTTTAGGTATCATCTCAGTTGTGAGCTACACCTATCAGACGGTTGAGGAGCTGGGCAGGAAGATTTTAAAGATGCTTTGTTATATTCTGTCCTGGATAAGGAGATTGGCTGTTTAATTTCTACCCCTTTCCAAAGGAGTGGTAGATTTTACCTGCCCACAGGCAAAGGATGCATTTGGTTTTAACAGGTCTAACAGAAAAGTTGGGTGAAGTTATTACTTGCAATGTGAAGAAGGCTTTGAAATTGACCTTTGCGTTTACTAAGCAAGCTTCAAGAGCAGCATCCGTTCAGGTACAAAAGTCAGTAACTTCTTGTTATGTCCTGAGAAGGAAACTGAAGAATTATGGCTATGGGTGATCACTTGATCACTTGATCACTTGAATCCGTTATTCATCGATTTGCTCGAGCGGGCGCCAGTAACATTTCCATTGGACCCTATCACGTGCCAATGTAGCCCAATGGCATCTGGTTGATTCAGGAATATGAAGAGCCTCAAACCGTTCCTTCAGGGTCTTGACAAGGAAGTCTGACCATCTTGTAGGTGGGCGGCCCCGTGATATTTTGACATCCCGTGGGATCCAGTCGGTAATGGCTCTAATCCAGCAGTTGTCTCCAAATTGCATTACATGTCCAGCCCATCTGATTTTCGATGCCTTGGCAAATGAGACAGCATCCCTGATTCTGGAATAGCGATGGAGGTCAGAACTCCGGATTCCTTCTCTCACTTGAGTGAGGCGTGATATTCCAAGGATAGCTCTTTCGATGCCTCTCTGGGAGACCTGAATAGCATTCTCATCCTGCTTTCATAGGGTCCAGGTCTCTGAGGCATATGTTAATGCAGGGAGAACGGTGGAGTCGAAGAGATGTGCCCGGAGCCGGAGGTTCTTTGTCCTTTTAGCTATTTCTTCGATGCCTTTGAAGGCATTCCATGCCGCTCTCTTCCTCCTGCGCAGCTCAGGTTTTAGGTCATTCATCATGTTGATTTCTCGACCTAGGTACACATAACTGCTGCATTCAGAGATGTTTGTTCCATTGAGAGTGAATGGGGCCTCTGGAACTAGTTCATTCTTCATGAACATAGTTTTCTTTAGATTCAGCTGTAGACCTATCTTTCCACATTCTTGGTCAAAGTCAGCCAGCATTTGTGCCACTTGGCTAATGTTTGGTGTTATTAGAACGATGTCATCAGCGAAGCGGGAGGTGGTGTAGTTGCCGACCATCTATCTTCACTCCCATTCCTTCCCATTCTAATTGTCGCATGATGTTCTCGAGGGTGGCGCTGAAGAGTTTTGGTGAAATGGTATCACCCTGTCGAACCCCTCTTTTGACATCAATGATCACTTCTTTGTAGAATGGTGAGATCCTGGTGGTGAATCCGTAATACAGCTCACGAAGGATCTTGATGTATTGGGTTTGAACACCCTGTTTGGCTAGGGCTTCGATGACTGCTTCAGTCTCCACAGAATCAAAGGTTTTCTGTAAATCAATGAACGTGAGACAGAGCGGCATCTTGTACTCCCTACAAACCTCAATGAGCTTGGTTACTGTGTGGATATGGTTGATTGTGCTGAATCCTTTCCGGAAGCCTGCTTGCTCGCATGGTTGTCCTTCATCTAGTGTTCTGCTAATCCTGTTCAGGATGACTCGTGTAAACAGCTTGTAGATGACAGACAACAGGCAGATGGGGCGATAGTTGCCGATGTCGTGAATGTCTCCCTTCTTGAACAGTAGAACTGTCCTGCTGGTTTTCCATTGGGAGGGCACCTTGCATTCGGACAGGTAGCGTGTGAAGAGCCGAGCTAGTGTATTGATGAGTACTGACGGCAGATTCTTCAGGTGTTCGGGTCTGACTTTGTCTGGGCCTGGTGCTGTTCCCTTCTTTACTGATGAGATGGCATGTCGGATTTCAGAAGGGAGAACATTGGGAATGACATATCCATCCTGTGGAATTTGGTATGTGGGCAGGTGGATGTGGCTATCAAAGAGATTTGAGTAGAAGTCATGGATAATCTTCTCCATTGCCTTTCTGGAAGATGTGATAGATCCATCAGGGCATCGGAGGGCAGTCATCTTGGTCTTATAGTTGGCAAAGGACAGGCGGGCAGTCGCGAAAGCTTTTCCCGGCTTCTGCTGCATCTTCCAGTATTTCTGCTCTTCTGTCTTTGAGGTCTTCTTTTATCGCTTCTCTGCACTGTTTAGCAAGCTTGGATGTTAGCATTTGGTCTCCTGAGGCTCGCGCCTTGCCACGTTGGCAAATGAGCTCAAGAGTTTCTGAAGACAGGCGTCCTTTTGTGTCTTTCTCTCTCTCGGCATTCTTCGCACAATCATGGAGGTGCTGAACCAGTCGGTTGTATTCTTCATCGATGTCATCGATGATGGTATCTTCCCATGTTGCTGCAATGGTGCCAAAGAGTTCCCAGTTGGTGGTCGTTCTGGGAGTTCTCTTCTTAAACTTTGCAGCCTTTTCTCCCCCTTGCGGGAAGTAGAATTTTGCACGAAGGATACGGTGGTCCGATCCTGTTTGGAATTTGGGGACGACAGCTACATCGGTCAGACAAAACCGTCGATTGAAGATGATGTGGTCAATTTCATTGTGGAACTGTCCACCAGGAGATTCCCATGTCCAATGTTTCGCTTCAACCTTCTGGAACTGTGAGTTCCCATGAGTGGTCTTGGTGGACATGATGAACTCAGTCTCTCACCCTGTTCGTTCCATTCTAGGCCATGGGTCCGATGTGGAGTTCTTCAGCCGATCTTCTTGGTCCTATCTTGGCATTAAAATCACCGACTATGATCTTGTAGAAGGTGTGATCTTTTTATAGAACTCCTCCAATTCCATGTAGAATTTCTCAATTTCATCTTCTTTGTATGTGGATGTTGGTGCGTAGACAATGAAGATAGAAATTGCTGGCAGTGGGCCACATCTCTTCAAGTGTAATCGTCCTATTCGGTTTGTAAGGCATTCAAATGAATCAGTGTTTACGGCCATGTTCGTGTTGACATGGCTATGGGTGGACAAAGGAAATGCTTGATTGGATCTTTATGCAGAGAGAAAGACTGGTAAAGGCAGGTTTGGCCTTTTCAGAAGGCGTGCTAAAGTCCATTTCTTCATGAGAAAAGTCAGAATATAGGATGTATGCTCGAACTAAAGGTGCTGGTGTATGGTTTGGCTGTGAGGAAACAGTTGACTTTGAAAGCAAAGAGCCTCACTAGTCTCTGGTTGGTAGTTTATAGCCAGGCCCTATCACGGAATTCAGGTGTGGAAAAGGTGGCTCCCTGCCCCGCCTTGGATATGGTTGCCCGCGAGGAGATTCAAGCCCCTTACAGGTTTTTGGCATGATGGCCTCTGATGGAGACCCCAGGTCAAGAAGCCTCACTGTTTGACGCAGAGATCCCACGCTGAGAGAGCATCACAAGAGCGTGGATCTCTAGGTCGGAGAGAGGTGAGTGCTGAGGGGCCCACCATGCCCAGACAGGCTTTTGTGCGGGGCCCTGGTAAAGGTAAAGAAAGGGTTTCCGCTTTCAGCTGGGTTAGTGGCGGCTCCCAGGAAGTGGAAAGGGGTTAGTGGCTGCTCCCAGGCCCAGGGCCGTTCTGAACCCCACTGGACAGGTGGCTTCTGAGAACAGGTGTGTGCACCCTTCGGGTTTCTGGGCGGGCAGGTTCTGGTGGCCCTGTCATAGAGATGGGTCCCAGGCAGGAGGAAGCGTGGGCTTCGGGCGTAAGGCACAGGTAGCTGCTGTTGTCTCGGGAGAACGACCCTCAGGTGTGCTCAGAATTGCAGCACTCGGGCCGGGAGGCCATAACTGGCCCCAGCTTTGGAGCTCCCAGGTGGAAGGGGCGTCTGCTCAGTGAACTTTACAAGCAGCACAACAGGTGTCCGTGAGTACTCGCACGGCTTTCAAACAGTGAAGGTAAAGGAACCTTTGATCCTGCTCTCCGCCCCTCGTGGAGAACATCTAAAGGATCACAGACCAGCGTTGAGTTTGGTTGAGTTTGGGGGATGAGGAGCTGTTTTGTGCGTGGTATCCATGGAGCTGAGTTCTGCATGCAGTGCTTGTCGGGTCTAGAGCCACGAGAAGGGTGAGAAATTCATCTTTTGTGCAATTCTCAAGAACCCACTCGTACAGGAAATCCACTTCCGCATGAACAGTGTGAAAACGCCGTCTCTTCTCTACGGGCTGGTGCGTTGACCCTTGGACTTCTGTGCTGGTTGATGTTGGACTTGACCACGCGTTTTTTTTGTCAAGGAAATACTCATCAGTGCTCTGAGCAGAGGGGTGTTCTTGTTGCATGTGGAGGAGTTTGTTTGCGGAGGTACATACTAAGATGCTCCTGGCCAGGTGGCTGAGCTCCCAGGGGTGCTCCAGGGATCAGGTGGCAGGGATGGAACCCAGCTCTCTCTCACACTCCCTCTCTTCCCCCCTCCCTCCCTCCCTCTCTCCTCTCTCTGCCTCTCTCTCTCTTGCTCTCCCCTCTGTCTCTCTCTGTCTCTCCCACCCTCCCTCTCTGCTCTCTGTCTCTGTCTGTCTCTGTCTCTCTGTCTCTGTCTCTCTGTCTCTGTCTCTGTCTCTCTCTGTCTATCTCTCTCTGTCTCTATGTCTCTGTCTCTCCCACCCTCCCTCTCTTCTCTCTCTTTGTCTCTGTCTCTGTCTCTCTGTCTCTGTCTCTCTCTGTCTCTCAGTCTCTCTTTCTTCTCTCTGTCCCTCCCTCTCTACTCTCTCTGCCTCTCTCTGTCTCTCCCACCCTCCCTCTCTTCTCTCTGTCTCTGTCTGTCTCTATCTCTCTCTCTCTCTGTCTCTGTCTCTCTCTGTCTCTCCCACTCTCCCTCCCTCTCTTCTCTCTCTTTGTCTCTGTCTCTGTCTCTGTCTGTCTCTCTGTCTCTCTCAGTTTCTCAGTCTTCTCTCTCCTCTCTCCTCTCTCTCTCTCTCTCTCTCTCTCTCTCTCTCTCTCCATGTATAGTTTGGGTGATCACGTGCAGGAGGACCGGGGAGCCCCTGAAACAAGCAACTATTGCAGAGATCCCTGATGGATCCGGCTGAACGCGTCTCCTTGAGTCCTTTGCCTCTCAGGGATCCCTCCTCCCGTCTTCAGTGTTGGAGGCAGAGCACAGCGCCCCCTAGTGGCAGCAGACAGGAGCTAAACTGGTGAAGCCATAAACCAATAAGCCAGAGTCTTGGGGGCTGCTGCCTACAGATCCGGGCAGTGCTTTCTCCCACACATATCCCACCCCAGACTCATGCAAGAAAGCTGAGCCTCGATTTCCTATGAGACGTTCCTTAGGGCTACAAGCAACCCCTTTCTCTTCACCAACTTATGCAGTGCTCATGGATCCAAACGTGAGTGCTCCTTTGGGGGTGAGTCACTTTCCTCCTAAAATAGCACTGAGGGGGCAGGAGCACAGCCAGGACTGACTCCCAAGCACCGCTGAGTGTGACCTCAAAAAATCTAAAACTAAATAAATAGGGTCAGAGAGAGAGAGGACAGCAGGTCAGGCGCTTGCATTGCATAGGTCTGACCCAGGTTTAATCCCGGACGCCTCATGTGTTTCCCCCTTCCCCCCCTCCCACCACCAGGAGTAAGCCCTGAGCACCGCTAGGTGTGGCCTTCAAAGTGTTTAAATATATTTTATATTTTAAATATATTTTAAAATAGGTCTGGAGGGATAGCACAGCAGGGAGGGTGTTTGCCTTACACATGGTAGACCTGAGTTCTATCCCTGACATCCCATATGGTCCCCCCAAGCACTGCCAGGAGTAATTCCTGAGCGAAGAGCCAGGAGTAACCCCTGAGCATTGTTGGGTGTGACCCAAAAAGCAAAAATAGATAGATAGATAGATAGATAGATAGATAGATAGATAGATAGATAGATAGATAGATAGATAGATAGATAGATAGATAGATAGATAGATAGATAAAATAAAGCACAACTACAGGGGGCCGGAGCAATAGCCCAGCAGGTAGGGTGTTTGCCTTGCATGCAGCCGGCCTGTGCCCGCCCGGGTTCAATCCCCGGCATCCTATATGGTCCCCCAAGCACCGCCAGGAGTAATTCCTGAGTGCAGAGCCAGGAGAAACCCCTGAGCGTTGCTGGGTGTGACCCAAAAAAACAAAAAAAAAAAAATTAAAATATAATAAAGCACAACTACAACACAATTATTACATTTGTAAGAGTGTCCTATCGGGTTATAAATTCAATGTTTCAATTTTCTCCTAAATGCCT